>OVBX01003175.1:0-17670 GCA_900406325.1 Erucastrum elatum | reverse complement strand
ATGACAAGTCCGTGAAGGATCTCGTTCTTCTCCTCTTTGAGACTGCTCTTCTCACCTCTGGTTTCAGCTTGGACGAGCCCAACACTTTCGGGAACAGGATCCACAGGATGTTGAAGCTTGGACTCAGCATTGATGAAGATGATGCTCCCGAAGCTGATGCAGAGATGCCTCCGCTCGAAGATGACGCTGACGCCGAAGGTAGCAAGATGGAGGAAGTGGATTAAGAGTTGACCAAGGATTTTAGTTAAATAATAATGGGGTGTTCTTGATCTTTCTGTCGTTTTTTTGTGTTTTGTTTTGTTTTTTTTAATCATCTGGATCTGTGATGTCTGAGTTCCCTCTCTTCTAGAGAGTATTGTCAAAAGGGTTTTTTCAAACTGAGTGGTGTTATGTTATTAATCTTTTGAGGGAAAACTTTGATCGTAGCAAATTCTATAGACTGACTGGTTATTGCTGGGGCTACTTGTATCCTACTTGTGAGTTGGAAGTGATGACACTGGCTAGTACGAACTTAGCAATTACGGAGTGTTCAGAATGTTACGCCACCTTTTCCTTAGACAAGTAGCAGTTGTTTGATTCAAATAGAGAAAATTGTCTTACTTTCATGTTTGGGTCATATGTTCAAGTGCCTTGAACGGAGAAGAAACCGTCTTGTGTCTTTTTGTCTAATGGAGCATCTCTGTAGTTTGTCAGCGGACCGAGTTGTCTATATGATCGTTTAAATTTTCTTCGCTATTATGTTCTTGGTACTTGGGGCTTATTGTGTTCTATATTGTTTCTAAAACAATTGTTACCTGGGTTTACAGAAATGAATCGCAAACTTTACATACCATAAGCAGAAAACCATCATATGGCTTCACAAATCACAAGTAACAAGCTGTAACCCAACGCATTTGTGAATTGTGAAGTATGCCAATGAAGAGCCGCATTTATTACACATCCGTTTTAGTCGACCCTAAATTTTCACGCTGGGTTTAGCTTTTATTCCGGTTTAAGTAATGGTCAAGCTGAATGGAACCACTAAATGTTTAGTGACTGGCTCAAGAACGTAGCCAAACTTCCTTCTAAAAACACAATTTTTGAAACAAAACTTTTGGACATAATTGTCATTCTTTGGTTTTCAAAATTTAATGTTACACAAACAGTTCGCGAAGGAATAATAAAGAGAAAACAAGCATTGGCACCTCCTTAGACCTGCCCATGAGCATAGATGATAGTGTTCGATGCATTATCACTTAATCATTGCTTCTCCTTCGACTTCTCTCTCATGGCTCTTCTTTTCTCTTCCCTGCAAATGCGTTTATTCAAAAATGATCAACCAGAGAATGTAAGGCAGCCAATATAGTTTCAACAAGGTGAGAAATCTATTTTACCTAGCTTGAGCAATTTCCTTCTTCCAATCCGATCTCTTCTTCTTTGGCTTCCTCTCAACATTTTTAGATTTTGATTTCGCATCTTTTTTGCCTTTCTTCTTCTCCTTTGATTTTGCAAGTCTCTCCTTGTTGTTCTCTTTAGTTTCCTTGGATTGCTTACTGGGAACAGAAAGCTTCTCCATCTCTTCCATGGCCTCAGCTTCATCATCATCATCATCACTAGACACATCAGCTTGTTCTACAGTTTCTACCGCCTCGTCATCATCCTCTGATGATTGTTTCATGTTGCTAATTTTCTTCAGCTATAAAGACAAAAAAAAAAGACAAGCGCATACATCAATCTATGTAAGTTATGTATCTCTTTATATCAACTATTAGAGTAATGTTAAAAAGGAGGACGTGGCTGAGATCATTTACAGAGTTAAAATGTGGGAGTACCTTTGCAACAAAGAATCCGTCCATGTTGTGTACATGAGGATAAAAACGTTTAGTCTGCTTTAAAGATGGATGAAACCTGTGTTCTCTAAATCTTCTATATCTGATGAAAACAAAAAGACAAATATTCTGAGACGTTAGATGTCTTATACTTGCATATTTACATATCTCTACAGATGGAATCTGAGAATTACCCGTCTTGGCCAAAATCGAGTCCAGTTTTAACGAGTCGAACATTCCTTTTCTTCAGCGCATAGTCAATTACGGCTTCGTTCTGCGCAATTATTTTTCATAATACAAAAGAAAAAAAATATTATGATACAACCAATACAGATGATAGAAATATGGGGGCAACATATATCAGCTAACCAACCTCAGCAACCATAAGTGAACATGTCGAGTAAACAATATATCCACCGGTTTTGGAAGTGGCATCCACCATATCAATAGCAGCTAGTAAAAGTTGCTGCATGATTAAAAAGGGGGGTTAAACTGGCATTTATCTACTATAAAGTTCGTTTGTTCAGACAAATTTGACCTTTTCTAAGAAGGTTAGTAGTACCATACCTTTTGCAAGTGAGCAAATCTCTTTATATCCTCTAGAGATTTCGAAGTTTTAACTGATTCATCTTTCGAAATGACCTGTAATGGTAGGAGAGATCGCTTAGTTATGAAGATCTAGAGCTTAAATATGGCTTAACAGAGTCTAAGCTCGTAGCTTCTCACCCCAGTCCCACTGCAGGGTGCATCCAACAATACTCTATCAACCGATTTTTCACCCAACACCTTGGGTAGCTGAAAGCAAAGTGAATAAACAAGTATAATAATCCAGCCATTCTGTTATGGGTTTTGTGAAGAGGTACCACAAATTCAACGATGTCTGATTTTCTATGATGTTAATGAAATAATGAATGCTCAAGAAGCTAACCTCTCTTCCATCATAGTTACAAACTATGGTATTAGTGACCCCCATGCGATGCAGATTGGCAGTTAGCGATTTGAGCCTAGGTACTTTCATCTCGTTGGCAAATATCAACCCTGATTATAGCGTCATAATAAATTTAATTAAACCAAATAACCATTATCAACATTAAGACAATCAACCTGAATACGGGGATAAGAAGCACAATAACCCAATGAAGGCATACCAGTATTTTTCATTAGAGCAGCAATGTAAGTTGTTTTACCACCAGGAGCAGCACTGCAATGAGTAAAATCTTGTTATAAAGTCATATGCATAACGGAACCGTCAGACACTTTTTACATCAAAAAAAAATATGACACATTCAGACAATAAAGGCAAGCAAGAACAAAGCACAGATGCGCCTACGATTAAATAGATGATGGGTGACTTACGCAACATCAACAATCCGCTCATTCTCTTTAGGGGCAAGGGCCATAACTGGCAAAAACGAACTAGCACCTTGAAGCTGCAGATTCACCAACAAGTACAGACTTAAGCAAACAATTTGGATCGATCGTTAAAGGGTGTACAGAAGGTGTCAGAAGATCACTAACCATGTAGAAACCAGCCAAATATTCAGGAGTGGCACCGATTGGCACTTGTGAATCATAAACAACAAGTCCGACCTACAATATTTACAACATGTTAACGACGGAACAATCATAAAATATGACTAACAAAAATAATCTAAGAAAACAAAACACTTACTTTTGACCACTTGCTCAATGGGTCTAGATTGACTCCTCTGTTCAAAAGCACATCAGCAAGATCCCTTCTTCGAGTCTAAATCAAAACAAACATCAAGATTAAGTTACAGAACATCAAAAGACAAAGCCATATAACACAGCAAAGCACAACAAAGTTCACCTTAAGTGTGTTTGTCCTGATAGACGTAGGCCTTTGCTTCTCAAAGGCTTCAATGATTTCCATAAGTTCAACAGGAGGAAACAGCTGCCATGAGAAAACCCAAATTCAACATCCATAAGAAAAATGGAACTTGGAATAAAAGAGAAAAGAGAGTAAATAAACCTCAAACAAAGCTCCAATAAGGAAAGTGTTATAGCCATAATAAGAAGCAAGATCAGATTTGAGCTGTTCAGCGCATTCTTTCCTGCTGGCTCCATTTGGCCTCAAAACGTTAAAATTCGACAAAGCTCTAACAACTGAAACATTACGAAATGATAGACTATCAGAACTCAAAACCAACATTATACATCAACAAAAAAAACAAACTTTGGAGAGTGTTACTGACTCTCTTTGATTCTAGTCTGGAGTAGAGGAAGATCAGGTGGCCCACGAGATTCCTCTTCAAGCTCCTGGACGATAATAACCAAAAAAAAAAAACCGAAGTTAGTTATCGTCTCATTTCTCCCGCCAAAAAGGAAGCAAGAGAATCGTACCTCTTCAGTAGGCAGGCGAAATTCAGATTCTTCACCAGGTCCAACTTCCTTGTTGAAATCTTGAAGCTCGGCTTCAGCATCTTCCTCCTCCTTCGCTTTCGCTCTGTCAATAGCTTCAGATTCCTTCAGAATATCTCCTCCAGAGTCGGAGTCAGAATCAGAGCTCAAATCCGCATCGGAATCCGAACGTTCCTCCACCTCCTCCTCGTCGTCGTCGCCGTCGAGGAAGTCATCACCTAAGACCTCCTCTTCACCTTCATCGTCGTCGTCAGAGAAAAAGCCGTTAGACTCTTTCTCTCCATCATCATCGGATTCATCTATCTCCTCTGATTCTACATCGGAAACCTCCTCTTCGAGGGGAGCTTCTTCCTTCTTCTGCTTCTTCAACGGAGGTTTCTTAAGGGACTTGGCTACCTTCTTCAATGTCAGAGCTTGCAGTTTCTCCGTTTTGGAGAGCTTATTGACCGGAGGAGGGGTTTGAGGTTTCGGCGCCTTCCTGTTGCTGCGAGTGAGAACCATGGCGCTGAAGAGGTTTGGGATTAGGGTTTTTCTCGCTCGCCGCTACCCCCAAAGGTTTTAAGTAACTAACACACTAGTAGTGGAAGAAGAAGGCAACTACCAAGTGAGTGTGATTGTGGAGGGGATATTCATGGGCCTTGATCCAGATATTATTAGGCCCATTTTTTTATCTTATAAACTACCTGAACTCCGTCCGACTATGTAGACACAGACCAGTAGACTGCCATGCATGCTAACATCTATGTCATCAACCATTCTTTACCTTAACCACCGCAATTTCTTAAGTGAAACATTTTTTTTTCATAACCTAATGTAATCACTTCTTATTCTAGGATTCTTTCATTAGATATGTTTGTAAATTATATGATTGGTTTTTGACACTTTCATTCCTATATGAATAATTTTAAGCTAGTGTGGATATATCAATACACTCTTAAAAATCCTCTTATATACAACAAGTGATAAAGTTTAAAATAAACATAGAGAGTCAGAGAAAACAGAATCCTCTAAAATTTGTTGTATGTCTTTTGATTGAGATGGCTCAGTGGAAAAGTGGGAAAAAAACAAAAGAAGCACTAGATCAACTAGAACCACGAATAAAAAGTGAGATGTGGGTATCTTGTTGTTACATGCGAGCTTTTGAACTTGCAAAACCAAAACAAAACAACCCAACATAATATGTTTTAAATTTGACAATTTACGAAAAAAAATATATGTTATATACCAAAAGTTATTGTGAAAAAAAAAACTCATCAAAAAGTTAAAGTTGCGTCCATACATTTTTTTTGCAAAATAAGTATGGTTTTCTATTCAGTTTTCCCTTTTGCATATCCCTTGTAGATTCATCTTTCTAATTGTGAGAAGACAACTCAGAATATGTAGTTCCAAGATAATGTGATATCAAAGAAGTTGAAATTCACTCGTAGTGTTTTTCATAAAGAAAGTTCGTCGATTGGCTTAGCAATTGGATTTTCATGGCATGGTCCAATACTCCAATTATCAAACTTGTTCATCGTCTTCTTCTGACAAGTTGCACAATGTCTTTTGTTATTTTGTGAGTGAGAAAAGGAATACTATTCTGACTTGCCAATAATCTGTTAATGGATTTGTGATTTGTCAACTTAAGTGCTCCCTCAGTCAATGCCTGTCATAAATGTGTATACACATGAAACATTAGAGTGGGGCTTTATAGGGCCCATGATTTTAAAGAAATTACGAATATTTTTACAATTTTATTAAAAAAAAAATAAACTACCAAACTAGAAAATATATATACGAATAAACTAAGTAAACGGATGTACGATATAGATATTCAAACAAAAAATATGTAAATTAGTTATTAATTTTCAAACAAATATATAACTTTTATATCAAAAATATTGCATAACAATAGTTTCTACTATTAAAACAAATATATTTTTGAATTCTGTATGGGGTATACAAATTTTGAATTGCCTAATTCCTCTATTCAACGGAAGTTGTAAGAAAATTGCTGTGGTCTCCAAAACGCCAAAGCTCCGTGTATATCTTCTATCATCTGGCAAATGCGAGAAAATACATTCAATCATGCGTACACGCTTAGTTAGTTGATATCGATGTTGACTCATATACGCAATCATACTAGTTTATGATTCGGTTATGTAGCAGAAGCACCTCATGAATTCTTCTTATTGCTTAATTCCAAAGAAAACAATTCATAGTTTATTAATACTTCAAAAAATTGATAAAGACCATAGCATTCTGTTCTGGTTTCTGATTTTTTTTTTTATTTTACACTGTCGAAAGTACATTTACTCTGTCTAATCCACCTTGTTTATAAGATCAACCTCCAATACAATAAACTATCATCATTAAGTAGAATATTTAAATGATGATAGTAGAATATCTCTTTTTTTTTGAGCAAAGATAGTAGAATATCTCTATCACCCAACTATTCTTACTTAATCCGTGTAATACTTTTATTAAACCAAACTTTGCATTACTTAAAATCATAATACTTATTCGGTCTAAAACAAATATGCTGCTAAGAACTCGTATGTGATAATTTTAAAGAAGAAACAGCGTTGCTATTCTATATTGATATTTTTTTATCAAAATTAGTTCATATATGTATATCAGAACATGTTTTCGTTTGTTGAGATCTGCTTGTTATGGGAAAGCTATGACATAAGATCGTAAATTTATAACTAATTCATCTCATAAAACTAAACTTATTCAAGATTCTACGAATTGAAAAATTTGTCATAAAATTATATTGTTATCGCAATTTCACGTATGGATAATGGATGGTTACTTGGTTACTGAAGATATCTTATACTGTAGTACAAAAACAAATTAGAGTTTTCCACACATTACAGTGATTAGTCAACTCTTTAATAACTTAAGGTTCTCCTGTTGTAGTAAAGAGTCTCATAATCATAATAAAATATGCCCTTTTTTCTTGGAAAAAAAAAGTCGACTAACTTGATTAGATATGTCGCAATTACATGTCAAAGTCCAAGTCCACGATAAACTGATAGCTCCATATATTGCATATATATACATATGTAGGATCTCATATAGTTAAAAATTTTAAAATTCACTATTCCTTAAAATGTGGCGTCCACTTTTATTAAGTATTATATTTGATTTTCTAATGATTAGAAAGTTATAAAAATCCTTACAAACAGTTCAAAGTCTATAGTTTTTTATAAAGAATATTTTTTTTTCTAACATAATTTAACTTAGTACTTCCCCTGAAATATAATAAGTGGTATTCCAATATTTTTTTTCTGGTACATATAAAATTTCACTTTAGAATTTAATTTCAGCTTAAAATTAATTGCAAACTGCATTAATTTACAAATATTTATATTTACCGTAATACTATTAGTCAAATAAATATAATTAATATTATTATTCTAACATTTTTTTCTTGTTCCATATAAAATGTCACTTTATAATTTCAATGCAAATTTTAATTAATTTCAGCTTGAAATTAATTGTAAAATGCATTGATCTTAGATAATTCTATTTATCTCAAATACTATTGGTCAAACATATGTAATTAATAAAAATCTAATCATATTTCATTCACTTTCTTATTTTTTGTGAAAAAATTGAAAAGTGATAATTATTTAGAAATAGAAGAAATAATAACTAAAATATATTTCAATCATTTTATTAATTTGTATGAAAAATGTCAAACTTTGACAGTCAAAGTAACCTCTAAATGTGTTATTAGATAGTATAAAAGTTTTAACTGATAAAGAAAATTGTGTATTTGATTTTTCAAACTCCTAATAATCAGGACTGCCAGGTCGATCCGAAATTTCTTACCAAAGATGAATCGTAGTCAAACTCAATAGAGCTGGCAACAGCAACTTAATGATGAACCTAGACAATGCGCTAGAACTAACCATGCATACAATTGTACAAAAATAGAATATGGAATCAAATGGATATCGTATTGAAATCTATTTATAGCAATACAGAGAATCTTCAATGACTATACTCTGTAAGATAAGATTTTCATCTCTTCCTATATAAATATATGCATCTCCTCAAAGGAATATCTATTCACAACTTTTTTAAGAGCTTGTCTGTAATCGCGAGTTAGGGCTTCTCCAACACCTTTAACACGAGTTGAGTTGACCCAAGTAAGTTTTCCAATGGTGTTGTCTATCTCCATCTGCTTTCTCACTATATGTATACTTTGATTTAGATTCTAGTCTACATAGGATTAGAATCTACCGTTGACTAAGTTGAAGATTCCAAGTTTCTGAATAAGCTAATCTTTATTGCGTCAAGAATATTAAAAACCGTTTCAAAATAAATTCAAAGGTAGAGAAAACCGATCCTTTATTTACGGTATCCTCTACTTTAATTATAGTAAAAGTGTAAAACGGTAAAAAGACAAAAAGATCGTGTGGTGTAAGTTGTCTTTTATGTTTATATATGAAGGAAACAATCATGACATGACTAAGAAAACGTTATCGTGTTCTTTTATTTCAGGCTTCTTTTTTTATAATTCCGGCCGGTTATCGAGGGCTAGAGTTCCGGTCACCGTCGCCGGAGACACCTCGGTTTCAAGAAAAGAAAAAAACCATCGTGAAGGACGGGAAAAAGAAGCTTGAAGATAGAAAACAATGACGAGCGTTTTCGACGATCCCAAACCCTCCGAGGACAACCCTCACGAGTCCAAAGTCGTTATCCACGGTAATGTATTTCGGTTATACCGGTTTTGTTTTGGTTCTTGTTCTTATTAACCGGTTAAGAGGTTTTGGGATTGGATTTGACGTGCAGGAGAAGAAGAGGAGGAGAATGATAGTCCAATCGAAGAAGTACGGTTAACAGTTCCGATAACCGACGATCCAACACTACCGGTTCTGACGTTCCGAACATGGACACTCGGACTTCTGTCTTGCATATTACTAGCGTTCGTGAACCAGTTCTTTAGTTTCCGGTCGAACCAGCTTTGGGTGTCTTCAGTGGCGGCTCAGATCGTGACACTTCCCCTAGGGAAACTCATGGCTGCGACGCTTCCGACCAAGAAGTTTGGGTTTCCTGGAACGAACTGGTCGTGGTCGTTTAACCCTGGTCCGTTTAATGTGAAGGAACATGTGCTTATCTCGATATTTGCTAATACGGGCGCTGGGGGAGCTTATGCAACCGGCATTATAACCATTGTTAAAGCTTTTTACCACCGTCAACTCAATGTCGCCGCCGCTATGTTGCTCACACAAACCACTCAGGTATTAAATCACCATAACTGTGTTTTTTTTCTCTCGATGATAATTTAATATTTTTTCTTGCATAAACTTATAGGTCTTTATGAATGAGAAGACAATCTTTATGCTTCTTCATTTTTTTTATGATTCTTGATTTTTTCTTTCTTTTTGCAGTTATAAGTCTTTTAGAACTATTTTTGTTGGTGAAATACCAAAGAAATTTAATTTTCGAGAAATACTATATAGTCCCTCTATCTTTTTAAAGAGTGCTATTTTATCATTTTTTCTTGTTATTTTAGAACTCCGATATAACTATACTAATTTTTAGTTTAATATTAATTGCAGAATACATTGATTTTCAATCATTTTTTAACATGTGTTTTATTTCTTGATTTTTATTACATTGTCATGTTTGAAAAAGTAAAATTCTTTTTATTGGATGGGTGAAAAGACAATCTTTATGCTTCTTGATTTCTTTTCACGCACGTATACATTTTAAAGTTTTATCTTTTTTTTGGGAAAAGCTAAAGGAACCAATCTTTTATTTGTTCTTGATCTTTGACAATAATTTTCATGCAGTTGTTGGGATATGGATGGGCAGGAATCTTCAGGAAGTTCCTCGTGGAATCTCCTTACATGTGGTGGCCGTCGAACCTGGTTCAAGTCTCACTCTTTAGGTTTGTTTCAATCCCATCTATCCACTGGTTTGATTATGACCCTTCTGTCTCTAAGTGCCGTCTCAACTCGGTTCGCATTTTTGACTTGTGTAACAGAGCTTTACACGAAAAAGAGGAGTTACAAAAAGGACAACAAACAAGACTAAAGTTCTTCCTGGTCGTCTTCGGCATCAGCTTTGCTTACTACATCATCCCTGGTTACCTCTTCCCTTCCATCTCCGCAATCTCATTCGTTTGCTGGATCTGGAAAAGCTCTGTCACCGCTCAGATACTCGGTTCAGGGCTCAAGGGTCTAGGCATTGGTTCCTTTGGTCTTGACTGGTCCACTGTTGCTGGTTTCTTAGGCAGTCCATTGGCTGTGCCGTTTTTCGCCATAGCCAACTTCTTTGCTGGATTCTTCATCTTCTTGTACATTGTTCTGCCTATCTTTTACTGGAGTAATGCTTACGATGCGCAGAAGTTTCCCTTCTATACCTCCAAAACCTTTGATCAGACTGGTCACTCCTATAACATTACCCGTATCCTCAACGAGAAGGACTTTGATATCAATCTTGATGCTTACAATGACTACAGCAAGCTGTACTTGAGTGTGATGTTTGCGTTGCTCTATGGACTCAGCTTTGGTTCTCTTTCCGCTACCATCTCTCATGTCGCCCTCTATGACGGAAAGTAAGTGATCTTGATGATACATCTTTTGAATACCTCATTTGATGTCTAACTCTCTCTCTAACCTTCTTTTGTGTGTTGTTTGCATCTCAAAGGTTTATATGGGGAATGTGGAAGAAGGCAACGACAGCAACAAAGGACAAGTTCGGAGATGTGCATTCAAGACTGATGAAGAAGAACTATCAAGCAGTACCTCAATGGTGGTTCATAGCAATTCTCATCATTTCCTTTGGTTTGGCACTCTACGCTTGTGAGGGCTTTGACAAGCAGCTTCAGCTTCCATGGTGGGGACTTGTACTCGCATGCGCCATCGCCATGTTCTTCACATTGCCTATTGGAGTTATCCAAGCAACAACAAACCAGCAGATGGGTCTTAACGTTATAACAGAACTGATCATCGGTTACTTATACCCGGGAAAGCCACTAGCCAATGTGTCTTTCAAGACCTACGGATACATCAGTATGTCTCAAGCCTTGTACTTTGTCGGAGACTTCAAGCTTGGTCACTATATGAAGATCCCTCCAAGATCTATGTTCCTCGTCCAGCTTGTAGCAACCGTGGTTTCATCATCGGTCTGCTTCGGAACAACCTGGTGGCTCATTTCCTCCGTGGAGAACATATGTAACACGGATTTGCTCCCAGTGGGTAGTCCATGGACTTGTCCTGGAGATGAAGTGTTCTACAATGCATCCATCATATGGGGAGTGATCGGTCCGAGGAGAATGTTCACCAAAGAAGGAATCTACCCCGGGATGAACTGGTTCTTCCTCATCGGTATCCTGGCTCCAGTTCCCTTCTGGTACCTATCCAAGAAGTTCCCAGAGAAGAAATGGCTCAAACTCGTCCACATTCCCTTGATCTTCTCAGCAGTGAGCCCAATGCCACAAGCCAAGGCTGTGCATTACTGGTCATGGACCATCGTTGGGGTTGTGTTCAACTACTACATCTTCAGGAAGTTTAAGAGTTGGTGGGCGAGGCACAACTACATCCTCTCTGCAGCGCTTGATGCAGGTACTGCCATCATGGGAGTGTTGATATTCTTTGCGTTTCAGAACAATGATATAAGCATACCTGATTGGTGGGGGCTTGAGAACTCAGACCATTGTACTCTAGCGCATTGTCCGACAGCTAAAGGTGTTGTGATTGAAGGTTGTCCTGTGTTTTAAGGTTGAAGCAGATCAAGTGTTGCCCCAGGAGGGTTTATCGCTAATTGTTTAAAAACGTGTCCCTAAGAAGTTAAGTGATCCAGGTAATGTAAAGCATTATATTTGGTTTCATATTCTTTTAGGATTTAACCATGTACTTGGCAAGTTTAAGAACAAATCAAGCATAGCTTTCATTCACCAACTATATAATAAAAAAAAAAAAAAGCAACCACAGAGACGAAGAAAACTCGATCACGAGCACAAGCCCCAAAATATATCATTCAAATGAGCTTTGTTCTGTAAGCTCTGGATAATACTTGAACAGGGTTTAAAGGAAATTGTGAACAAGGGACCTGAGAATATTTTGATATTTTTTTCTACCGAAAGCAAAAACTCTAGTTAGCTAGTGTGTGTGTATCTAACTTACTTGGTGACATCATCAAGATGATCATCAAAATCTACCACGTGTTTCCATTTCTCAGACGAAATGTAATCTGACAAAACTACATTGGCGGATGGCTCTTTTAAGAGTAACTTGGTTCCTCCATCAGCTCCAGCCACAAATAAATTGCTAAACGGATAAAATTAAAAAACAAAAAATAGAAATATTATATGGCAAGAAGCTATATACTAGTGTAGAGTGTGGCCTTTGATAATATATGTTTCCTTACTTAATCGACTAACATCTAAATCTCATATCTAAGCTTTTCCTTCTGATTAGAAAATACAAACCTGCATCACAGGGCTTCGATCTTTACCCTTTGATAAGGCTTCAAGCTTTTTGTTGTTCAGCTACCGAAAACAGGTATGCAAACAAAAGATCACCTAGTCCCTGTGATAAGGAAAATAAAAGGGAAGAGAAAGATTCGATTCACACACCAAGAGAATAGGTGCGTGAGGGAAGTAGCGAGAGATGTGATCACCAATGTTCTTAGCCACACCAGAGAGCTCCACGTCATCGAACCTCCCGTCCCCATCTGACTCGATCGGAGACTCACTGAGTCAGTCCCACTCGCCGGAGTAATCGAGAGAGAGACTTTGAGATCAGACTTTTTTTTTTTGTTTGTTTGTTAGTGGCAGTGGAACCGGATCCGGGTTGACCCGAGATTATACCGGATTACCCAATTTTATCAAATTTTTCTTTAGTCGAATTGACTTTTTGAGAGATTTTCGATATGGTTACTTCTTCGTGCACTTGGACAGTTAAACCGGAATTATTCGATACTTAAACCGGAATTAAAAACCAAACCAGACCAAATCAAAAATTTTAAACGGTTCCACAAGGAGTGCAAAGTTTAGCCTCGACTGAAAAAGAAGTCGTTTACTGGATACAGCGCAGCATTGATACAACAGGGTGGGATGCACCACAAATGCGACGTGTGACATGTTGTTCTGGCTTCTTCTTCTTCTTATAATTTAAATTTATAAACACTCCTTCGTGTCTAACAACTGTAATCAACAGCATAATTAAAATGATTTAAAAATTTTAAAACAAAGTTTAGTTTATGCTATTTGTACATTATATAGCTAAAAAAAAAGATCTGTCAGGTTATTATTTGTCTCTTCTTTTAACTTTCTCTTAGCTTACAGAATCGTCTCCCTCAACCTTTACCAGTCTCCACCTTCTACCCGCCTTGAGATTGAGAATCAATCTAAGCATCTCAGATCAGTAAATTTCCATCTCTTTAATCCGCAAAACAAATTCAGTTCATCTACTGATTATTAAGTGTTACAATAACGTGATTCTATCTCTGAGTCAGTCTTGGTTTTAAATGCGAATGATTATGGGATAATAGATCGTTGGTTCTTTTGGATAACAAACATGCTTCGATTGAATCCGTCTGAATTGTATAATTCGATTTCTTTCTCGCAATCACAATTGGTTTCTCGATTCCCGTGATAACTGTTGATATTGTTATTACTCCTGTTTTTATTTTAGTTATAACTCTTGAACTCTGTTCCGTAATTGTGATGTTTAAGGAAGGAAAATAAAACAAAAGGTTTGGTTTAATGCTTTGCTNGGGGGGGGGGGGGGGGGGGGAGAGATTAAACTTTTAGACTTTGCATTATTATTCTATTTTATCTATATCAGTGATGGCTTCGTTTCTGTTTATGTGGACATAAAGTAAAATCAACAGGTAATAGTAATGACAAAGTGACTTGAGTTTCTAGTTTGTAAGCAATGTCTTGTTGTTCCCCTTTATTATTTGGACTTGAGAATTATTCTTTGTCTCATCCTCTTGTCTTAACGTTTCAAGTTGTGTGTTGCTACATAAACATCTTATGCTACTCTCTTGCCAAAAGATTTCATCTCATCTGCTTCTTTTTTTATATTGCAGATCATCTCAGACACATTAGGAGATGGTTTAAAGGTGATTATCCTTTTATTATATCTCTTCATATGGGTATTATGCTTTTCACTTGGCAAAACTTCTTATTTTCTTTTTTATTTTTTTATTTATTTATTTCCAGGGATGAGGAGTTTTGATTTGCATAAGATTATATCATGGCGCAGTGCATAGACGGGTTCAAGCATTTATGCACCTCTGTTTTAGGGTGTTTTGATCTTGATTTGTATAAACAACCTGGTGGCCTTGGTGACCCTGAGTTGCTAGCCAGAGACACTGTTTGTATGCTTTCAGCTTCTCTATTCTTCTTTCTTTCTTTTTTATAAATAAGGAATGATAATCGTTCTTGAATTTGATTATGGTGCAGTTAGTGTGAGTGAAATAGAAGCTCTTTATGAGCTTTTTAAGAAAATCAGCAGTGCCGTGATTGACGATGGACTAATCAACAAGGTAGAGAGCTTGCCTCTGTGATCCTTTTCGTCATTATTTTAGTTACTTGTAGTTTACTCCATCTTTTGTTGGTAACAGGAAGAGTTTCAGTTGGCTTTGTTTAAGACAAATAAAAAAGAGAGTTTATTTGCAGACCGGGTACTGCTTATTTCCTCATCATCACTGAGTGTTTTAGAAACTCAATTCTTGTTTAAAGATCAAGTTGAAAAGTAATGCCCTGATAAATATTGAATTGGTTTTTGTAGGTTTTCGATTTGTTTGATACAAAGCACAATGGAATACTAGGGTTTGAGGAGTTTGCTCGTGCTCTCTCTGTCTTTCACCCAAATGCGCCTATAGATGACAAAATCCACTGTAATTGCTTGAAGAAGAAAACATATTCTCATCAATTTGGTTTTAGATTCATGGTACTTATTAAATTGTTTTTTTTTTGTACAGTTTCGTTTCAGCTATATGATCTTAAACAGCAAGGTTTCATCGAACGGGAAGAGGTAAAAGTTTAAATAGCATCACAAACAACCCTGTAAGACTGCACTTTATCTTCACTGACATTGTGTCACAGCTGAAACAAATGGTTGTGGCTACGCTTGCTGAATCTGGAATGAACTTGATGGATACTGTCATTGAGGATATCATCGACAAGGTAAAGTTTAGTTACCCTTTTTTCTTTTGCTCTTCGGTCAATATTGTTTTCGGCGTTTGAAAGTAATTCTCCCTGAGTTTTTGAGTGTTTCAGACGTTTGAAGAAGCAGACACAAAACACGATGGAAAGATAGACAAGGAGGAGTGGAGAAGCCTTGTTCTTAGACATCCCAGCCTTCTCAAGAACATGACTCTTCAGTATCTCAAGTGAGTTTCTTCTGTTTTATGTATATCAGGGACTGATTTTATCTATAACATTAGTGCTTCTCTGGTTTCTTTTTCTCCTCGATGATTATATGTAGTAGATAAAAGGTCTTGATCTTGTTTTGTGTGTGCTTGCAGGGATATCACGACTACGTTTCCAAGCTTTGTGTTTCATTCTCAGGTTGAAGATACCTGAAGCTATTATAAAAAAAAGGAAGCAAGCAGCAAGACTCTATGGTTTTCTTTGCTCTCTTGTTTCGTTGAGTTTTTTTTTCTTGGGAAGCAAAATACAAAATTCAGTTTTTTCTTATTTATTGAGCCTTTTTGTGTAGCAAAAAACCTTCCGGTTCTGCATCTTTTGATCAGACCTATTTGTAGGTAACAACTTTTGCATCTTGGTATATGGTATGTAATTAACTGATCCAACCAAGTATAGGGGTTTGCCATCACCCTGTGTGTTTTGTTTGTTTGATGAATTGGGATATGAATAAACCCAAGAAGAAACGATGATTAAAAAAATTTGAGAACTGATTCTGACATTCATCCCATTTAAAGAAGATACGAGTTTGCGGCAAGGAATTAAGATGAAAAGCCATTAGAGAGGCGAGGAGAGGATCTTCTAAACGAAGTTTCCGATAGCAGAGTTTCAGAGGGGCAGGAGATATGACTTTTCCCCGTTGAAGAAGGGAAAGATACTAGACCACATTACACCAAACCTCCACAATAATAATAACAGATTCGTAACCTCAATAAAGAGAAACACTAAGACTAAACCATCATCAAAACAGAAACCTTATTGAAAATAAAGCAAAGCTATATAGAGCTAACAAGAATCCTCTAATCATGTTTCTGTAGAAATTACTCCTCTTATCTCTTTTTTCTTTCATTCTGTTAACAACATAACACAATCAGCCTCTCTAGTATCAAGAACACTATCAAACTTTAGAATGTTTCGTACTAGCCACTGTCATCATCACTTCACTTCTAACAATTAGGATATTAGTAGCCCCTGAAATAACCAGAGTAGAATTAAACAAAGTTTCTTCCTTGAAGCAAAACAGTAAGACACAACACAACTTAGCTCGGCCACACCATTATTATCAAGAAAGACAAACTCGAAATAAAAGATCCAAATGACAAAAAAAAAGATAACAGAAAGATCAAGAACACCCCATTATTATTTAACTAAAATCCTTGGTCAACTCTTAATCGACTTCCTCCATCTTGCTACCTTCGGCGTCAGCGTCATCTTCGAGCGGAGGCATCTCTGCATCAGCTTCGGGAGCATCATCTTCATCAATGCTCAGTCCAAGCTTCAACATCCTGTGGATCCTGTTCCCGAAAGTGTTGGGCTCGTCCAAGCTGAAGCCAGAGGTGAGAAGAGCAGTCTCAAAGAGGAGAAGAACGAGATCCTTCACGGACTTGTCATTCTTATCAGCCTCGGCTCTCTTCCTCAGCTCCTCCATGATCGCGTTCTCAGGATTGATCTCCATCGTCTTCTTGCTCGACATGTACCCAGCCATGCTGCTATCCCTCAAAGCTTGCGCTTTCATGATCCTCTCCATGTTGGCTGTCCAGCCGTACTCACCGGTCACAAGACAGCACGGTGAGTCAACCACACGGTCAGAGACGATGACCTTCTCCACCTTGTCTCCCAAAATGTCCTTGATCACTTTGCACAGCCCTTCAAACTTCTGCTTCAGCTCTTCCTTTCTCTTCTTCTCGTCCTCTGACTCGTCGAGTTTCAAGCCTTCCTTGGTTGCAGATACCAGTTTCTTCCCTTCAAACTCCTTGAGCTGGCCAATAGCATACTCATCGATAGCATCAACCATGAAAAGGACTTCGTACCCTTTCTTCTTCAGCTTCTCGAGGAATGGAGAGTTCTCAACAGCCTTCTTGCTTTCACCGGTGATGTAGAAGATATCATTCTGACCTTCCTTCATCCTAGTCACGTAGTCCTTCAGACTCGTCAGCTCATCACCGCTCTTGGTTGAGTGGTAACGGAGCAACTCAGCAATCTTGGTCCTGTTCTGAGAGTCCTCGTGGATACCGAGCTTCAGATTCTTGGAGAATGCCTCGTAGAACTTGTTGTAGTCGTCCTTGTTCTCAGCAATCTCAAAGAAGAGCTCAAGGCACT
>OVBX01003174.1:0-15164 GCA_900406325.1 Erucastrum elatum | reverse complement strand
TTCAAAGGGACATTCTAAACATCTCTCTTTGATCATGGATCGTTTGGTCTATCATCAGTTACATGTTTCTTTTCTTCACCTTGAGTTCTGACACGTATCGATGTCACCACGCTATTATACACGTTTACAATGTATTCTTTTGTCGTAGTCGTAAGGTAGTTTGATAGGCGATGCTTGAGTTAACGGTCTAACTACTTATTATTACTCTTTTTCCAACCGAGCCTTACCGAGTCTTTTATTTTCTTGACAAACTATAATGACGCATTAATGACTATTAAGTGTGTATGTGTGTTTTCCGTAACAGAACAATTCCATGCCGTTTAACAAATATGCATTTTTGACGACCCACAATTCATATGCCATCGAAGGAAAAATGTTTCATGTGGCGACCCAAGAAGATAGTATAACCCAACAACTCAATGTTAGTATTAGTTCATTACTAAATAATCAGTTCATTTATGTTTCATAATGTATAGTCGAAAATTTAAATGATATGCTAAACTCTTATGCTCAGAGTGGCGTTCGAGCATTGATGTTAGATACGTACGATTACGAAGGAGACGTATGGTTGTGCCATTCCTTTGACGGGAAGTGCTTTGAATTGACCAAGTTTGTAAGTCTAATCTCAGCAGTTTCTTGGAAGACAATAGACTCTAGTTTAAACATCGCTTCGTCGAAATGATTTGTTTTGTTATGTCGTTTTTAGAATCGGGCGATAGACACGTTCAAGGAGGTATTCGCATTCTTGACAGCAAATCCATCAGAGATCGTGACATTGTTTCTGGAGGACTACGTCAAAACGCCAAATGCGTTAACCAAAGTTTTTACCGACTCTGGTTTGAAGAAGTTCTGGTTTCCGGTTGAAAGCATGCCTAACGGTGGGCAAGATTGGCCTTTGGTTAAAGATATGGTTGCAAATAACCACCGGTTAGTCGTCTTCACTTCAGATAAATCTAAGCAAGACACCGAAAGAATAGCTTACCAATGGAACTACGTATTGGAAAACCAATGTGAGTGTGATGAGATACCAAAATTCCTGTTTAATCATCGTTGGTCGATAAATAACGAATTAATCTCAATTATCAGATGGTGATGATGGAGTTAAACCTTCGGAATGTAGCAATAGGGCCGAATCTGCACAGCTAAACGATAAAAGCAAAGCTTTGGTTTTGGTAAATCATTTCAGCACAGTTGCGGTTAAGATCTTGAGTTGTGAAGAGAACTCTCAACATCTTATCGATACGATTAATACATGTTACGGAGCCGCTGGGGACCGATGGGCGAATTTTGTCGCTGTCAATTTTTACAAGGTAAGTTTATAAGAAATATGGTTTTAGAAAATAAAATAAAATAGAGTAATTAATATTTTTTTATTTTCTTCCTGGTTGGAATATAGAGGAGTGGTGGAGGAGGAACATTTCAAGCAGTGGATAAACTAAACGGAGGGCTTCTATGTGGACGTGACGATGTTCATGATTGTCATCATTGACAAGCATGAGTTTAGAGTTTCAAAACTGTTATGAATCTTAAAGCTTCTCATTAGTTTTTCCTGTTCTTTGAATTTCATTCATACATTGTGAAATGCATAGTTAAGTTATAAAATAAAACTAGCAAATTATAAATCTCTAGATTCTAGAAACGGGGCCCCAAATCCCTATGATAAAGAAAAACAAAATCATATAAACAAACTGAACAAAACAAGAAGGTATTTTAGAAAGAGAAATGAGCTCAAAAGGACTTCACACCAAAATCACTAAGAAAAATAAGAAAACATTTTTGTTTTTGCTTTTTTTTTGGTAAAATGTTAAATTTAAAATTTTTTTGTTCAAAGAAAACATTTTTGTTCAAAGAAAAAATAAGAAAACATAAAAAAAGAAGAAAAATATCTTAGGATAGCACTAAAAAAGTCAAAATTAAATATCTGAAATAGTTAAAGTATACTCAAATCACCAAAAATACTTAAAACATTTTTTCAAACCCTAATAATTCGAATATTTAATCAATTTATATATGGTACTATATTTTCAGATTGGTATTGGTTATGTTTCTAGGATTCATTTTATCAAACCTTAATAATTACGTGAAAAATAAATATCATCATATTTTTTAAAATATACATCCGCGTAGGTGCGGAGATCAAAGTTTATAATCATTTATTTTAGCAACAAACCAAATAAATATGTTGATTGGAGAAAGAATAAAACAAAGCAAAAAAAAAAATACATAGTTTACTAGATATGTGTTGAATTTAAAGTTTTATTAAGATAAATAAATTCAATATTTACAAACAAATAATATAATAATATATTTCATAGTGAAAAATAGCGCGGGTCAAACTATTGGACCTACCGTCGTGGGCTTCAAGAGTTCGAGCCCATTATATCAGAGAAAGTTGTTCTTAACCAAAAATAAAAATCGCTGTCGTCGTCTTTCGAGTCTCACCGAGAAGATTCACTAAGCGAGCGACATAGAGAGAAGGAACTCGAACAATGGCGGCGGTTCAGCAGCAGCAAGCGATGCAGAAGAACACGCTGTACGTCGGAGGTTTAGCCGACGAAGTGAACGAATCGATCCTCCACGCCGCGTTTATACCATTCGGCGACATCAAAGACGTGAAGACGCCGTTGGATCAAGCCAATCAGAAGCACAGATCCTTCGGATTCGTCACTTTCTTAGAGAGAGAAGACGCCTCCGCCGCCATGGATAACATGGACGGCGCCGAGCTCTACGGCCGTGTTCTCACCGTCAATTACGCCCTCCCGGAGAAAATCAAGGGTGGAGAACAGGGCTGGGCCGCACATCCACGTACGTTTCGATTCCTCCTTAGCGATTGATGTTGATTCGTGATAGGTTTAGGGTTTATGAACGAGTATGGAACTTAGGGATTGTTGAAATTAGGGTTTGGTTCTGAAATTAGGTTAAGGATATGTTAATTATCTGATTTGAAGTTAGCTCAAGCGTATGATTCAAAACAGATTGATATGCTCTTGGTTAAGCAGAGAGCTTCTTAACCTGTTGACTTGTTTATTATTGCTTAATAAACTTGTCTTTATTAATTGTGTTTTTTTTTTGTTTTGCAGTTTGGGCGGATGCAGACACGTGGTTTGAGCGGCAGCAACAAGAGAAGGAAATTATCAAGATCCAAGCGGAGAACAAGGCTGCTATGGAGGCTGCTGAGGAACTTCACAGGAAGAAATTGGCGGAAGATCGACAAGGCGAGATGGAAGAAGATACTGAGGTTAAAGATGATCCTATGGCCAGAGCTGAGGCCGATGCTCTAAGTCATGACAACAACAACCCCCAGTGAAAGTAAGCTTTTGCCGGTTTTCGTCTGAGTTGTGTCTCATTATCACCTAGTTGAGTTTGAGACTAGATTGTTTCACGAAGTTTCTGATCATGTTTTTGTTATAATTACTAGTTTGCTGAAACTTGCATGATTAGAAAAGCTATAAAAAATCCATGTTTCTAAACCGAATGCTCTTCATAGAAAAAGGGTCATCGCTGATGTAAAGAACCATTTACTTTTGAAACAAAGAAGATAAATCTAAATTCTCCTCAATTTTTTTAAACCCATCAAGTTTGGACCCTGCTGGTTTATCCATAAACCACACCAGAATCCTGACTTGTATTGGCAAGTCATCGATTGCCAAGTGGATACCATTGGCTTTGGATATGCGCCGGTTGCCACTATAGCGACGTTAGCAGCTGAGTGGCAAAATAAATGTGATTCTCTCTGGTGGCGGTTTAGGTGAGTTGTTTAGGTGAGTAACCCAATCGTCTTTGACCTCGAGTGCTGGGTGGTTCGGGAAGAGCGAGGCTACTTGCCCGAGCCCATCCCTAGTAATATCAGATCAAACTTGGGACAGGTCGCTGTTTTCAGACGGAGTCACAGTTCGTGTTCTCACCATCTGTCTGATGGCTAACTCATACTCTATTGCAGCTTTTTCCACTGATACTCTCTCGTTACTGGAACATATATGCCTGGAAACTCATAATTTTGAATATTTTTAAAGCTAAAGACTTCTTTACAAAATCGATTATAGATATTTATTAGCGGTAACATTGTTTTGTTATGGGCGTTGCATAAAATAAGATAGTCCCATTAATTGTTTTTTAGCTTCAATCCCATTAGTTATATTTTTGGCACAGACATAAACATTTAAAACAAAATTTGGGGATTGAAAAGAATTATAATTATTTTATGACATGATTGTATGGATAAACTATATATAATCTCACAGTTACAAAAAAAAATAATATATAGGCTCTACCATATAAATTATTTTGAATAAAATACTTTACCAAAACCTTAACTTGTCGTAGTATAAGATTTGTTTTGACTCACTATGGTAACAAAATATTTCTTTGGCAAGTATATAGGAATTATTTAGGTACATACATGCATTTATTGATTTAGCAGCAATACAAATATATAACTTTTTGGTTAAAAATAATTAATATTGTTAGATAAATATAGGAATGACACAAAGTTGTAAATATGATTGAAAACTAATGGCAGAATCCTATAAGGAATTCTGCTTTAATAGTATAGATAACATAAAAATTTGTCACTAAGTTTCTTAAGTTTTAGCCATTAATTTCACTAAGTTATCTTGGTTTAGAGTTTGGAAACTGACTGCTTTATATTTGTCATTAAATTAAATTACTTTAGTCACTAAAATAATTTAGTCACTAAATTTACTTAGCTTAAGCAATTTATCACCAAATAGATTGTATTTAGTCACTAATTTATTTAATATTCTCTCAATTTCATAAAGAGTGTCAGTTAGACATTTTTTAGATATATTAAAAAAATTGATTAAAATACATTTATGTTTTCATTGATATCATCTATTTAACCAATAGTATTTTAGCTAAATAATTTTATTTATAACACAAATACATTTTGATATTAATATTAAGTTGAAAGTAAATATAGATTGCATTGAATTTATAAAACGATATTTCTTATGCAAAAAAAAAGATAAAATGATACTTAATATGAAGCAAATAGAATATATTTTTATCAGCCAAAGATAACTCCAATATTTTATCCGATTTAAGAGCTTATAAAATGTGGTGCCATTTTTCTATATAAAGTCCAACATTCACATCAGATGAAATATTATTCATTTCATCAGATTTTGTTAAAACTCTATTCACATATATTTATTTTTACTCGGACTGTTAAACTCGTAAAAATTAGTTCCAGCACTAATGTCATGTTGTATGGAAAGTGATGTTGATATCTTTTTTTAATTCGATACTTTTGAACCAAAGTTTATAATTTCTTTGAGGATCAAAAAGAAGAACTGTTAAATCCCTCTTGCATCTGTTTAGATTTGAACTTGACACTTGTGTTAAAGTTCTTTGATCTAGAGCTTTGTAACTAAATTTATATTTCATTTTGGTAACATATTCACATTTTAAAAAATCGCTAACAAACACATTGATTCATTATTTTTATTACTTATCATCATTTTTTAATTTTCTAAAAATATAAAGATCAGGTGGACAACTTGAAGCAGTTGATTTTACCGGAAAAAAAAACTTGAACCAGTTGAAGTATGGAAAGATGTAACATAATATATTTGATGTGAAATATGAACTTGTGATTACAATGAGCAATTGTCCTTTGCTTATATACAAGACTCGATAACCTAAGCCTCTCAAGATAAAGACTCTTTAGTAATTATCTACAACTCAAGTATATCTAAAACATATAAGATATATTCTACCTAATACTATCCTTCAAGTTGGAGAGTGAAGATTTTAAACACCAAACTTAGACGGTAAGAATTGAAATTGAGAACGTCTCAATGCCTTGGTAAGAATGTCAGCTATTTGGTCCTTCGTACGGACGTATTGAGTAGAAATGAGCTTGGTCTTGATAGCATCACGAACACAATGACAGTTTCTCTCTATATGTTTGGTGCGCTCACGAAACACTGGATATGCAGCTATGTGTATAATAGTTTGATTGTCACAGTAAAAACAAACTGGTTTATCAACTGACAAACCAAGATCCTTAACCAACGGAACTATCCACTTCATCTCTTTTGTTGTTCCAGCCATTGCTCTGTATTCTGATTCTGCAGAAGAATGTGACACTATCCTTTGCTTCTTCGTCTTCCATTGAATAGGACCAAGAAAAACCACATGAGCACTTAATGACCTGCGTGTAGTAGGACACATACTCCAATCAGCATCTACATAAACAGATAGCTCAAGCTCGCTATCTGAACGGAAGAGAACTCCTTGACCAGGACTTCCTTTGAGAATCTAACAACACGCAAAGCTTCATTCCAATGAACTTCATGTGGAGCTTTCATAAACTGCGATAGAAAATGAATAGTATAACTGAGATCAGGTCGTGTGATCGATAGATATACCAGACGACCGACGAGACGACGATACTGCTTAGGATCCGCGTGAAGAGGACCTTTGTCTCCAGAAAGTTGATGATTTGGTTCTAGCGGAGTAGACACTGGTTTTGCTCCAAGCAAACAACAATCAGCTATAATGTCCAACGCGTATTTGCGATGTGATTAGAAAATTCCTTCAGCTGCTCTAACTACTTCAATGCCTAAGAAGTACTTGATCTTGCCAAGATCTCTCATGCGAAAGCACCTACTTAAATAGTCTTTGAACTTGTTAAGAAACTCAAGATCATCACTGGCTATGACAAGATCATCCACATAGACGAGAGCCCTTACTTCTTGTTTCCCTTTCGTGTACATAAACAGTGAGTAGTCAGAATAATACTGCTCAAAACCAAACTCAATCAATGCCTTAAATAACTTATCATACCAACAGCGAGGAACCTGCTTAAGACCATAGATAGCTTTTCTGAGACGCCACACTTTCCTCAGATCAGAGTGAGTGAAACCAGGAGGCAACCTCATATATACTTCTTCATCAAAATCACCATGAAGAAAAGCATTGTGGACGACCATTCGATGAACTTCCCAATCTTTGGCTGCAACTATAGCCAATAAACTTCGAACCGTACACATTTTCACCGCAGGTGCAAACGTTTCTGAATAGTCTTCACCTTGAATTTGCTTGTTTCCACACGCTACCAACCAGGACTTATGTCTTTCAATAGTCCCATCAGCATTATATTTTATGTGATGCACCCACTGACTGATGGGTTTCTTTCCTGGAGGCAGTGTCTCTATATCCCAAGCACCAAGTTCTTCATGTGCCACAACCTCATGTTTCATGGAATCACGCCAAAGCTTCTCCTTAATTACATCAGAATATCATTTTGGTTCAACACCAGCAGTAACAGCTGCCAAGAATGCCTGATGTGATACAGAGAAGTTGAGGTCAGTAACATAATCATCCAAGGGATATAGTGATTTAACTGGATTGTTTCAAGATGGCGCTGACGCAATAGATGAATGGGCGAGAGGGGTTTCTTCAGTGCAACTAGCATTATACAGCACGTAGTCTCGAGGTTTAGAAGATTGAGTATGCGTGCGTTGTCCTCTACCCATCTGCTCAGTGATTACAAGTGACTCAAGAACTGAAACTGGCACCTCAGCTGTCGGAGACTGTTCTACCACTAGTACTGCTTCAGAATCAGAACTGCTAGATTGAACTGTTTCTGTTACGGGAGACTGAACTTGTGATGATGATTGTGGTTCTACCTCCGGAGTTGGTAATGAGACATCAGTACTATCCAAGCTCCCCCTTTCAATGGAAGTGAGAGTTTCTGTTGATTCCCAATCTTCATCACTTGCAGACAATATTTGCAATGTCGAGACTGGTGAAGTTACAATAGAGATATCCTCTAATGGAAACTATGTTTCATGAAATATAACATCTCTTTAAATAAGAAACACCTTATTCTATAGATCATAAACCTTCCACCCTTTTTGACCAAATGGATAACTTACAAATATGCATCTTGCACTTCGCAGACTAAACTTGTTCTTATCTCTTAATTTTAGATGAAAATAGCACAAGCACCTGAAAACTCTAAGATGATTATAGCTTGGTGCTTTTCCGTAAAGTAACTCATAGGGAGCACGTCCTTTGAGAAAAGATGTTGGAGTACGGTTGATCAGGAGAGATGCTGTAAGAATTGCTTCCCCCCATAATATGAATGGAAGACTAGCTTGAAACAACAGTGAGCGTGCTACGTTAAGTATGTGTCGATGCTTTCTCTCAACCCGACCATTTTGTTCTGGTGTAGCTACACATGAGGTGTGATGTAGTATTCCACTATCACGAAAATACTTTGAAAGACACATAAACTCCGTACCATTATCACTTCTTACTATCTTAACGTCCTTGTTAAATTGTTTTGCCGCCATTGTTATGAAGTTTTGCAGAACTACACGGACTTCTGATTTCTCAAGTAGTAGATAAGTCCAAACCGATCGTGAATAATCATCTACTACCGTGAGAAAATAAGCTCCTCCAGACGAAGATTTTGTACAATACAGTCTTCAAACATCACAGTGTATAAGCTCCAACCTATTGTAGTTTTATTGGAACTGTCATAAAAATGTTTCGCTCTAAAATAAGTATCACAAGGATTTCGAGCAACAAACTTATTTGAAAAAGAACACAACTTCAAAGAAGATAACACTGAAAACGAAGCCTTTGAAGCCAACACTCCTGATCGACCGAACCAACAACTTTATCAGAAACAGAGACTCTCGCAGCCATGACCTCCTTGAAGAAGTAAACCCCATCTCGCTCTTCAGCTGCTCCAATCAGCGTCCTCGTGAAACGGTCCTGTAAAACACAAATTGTATCCGTTAGAAGAGCAAAGGAATTTGTTTGATGAAGCAATTTGGACATCAAGATGAGAGAACAATTCAGATGAGGAACATATAACACATTTAACAGAGTTATTTTGTCTGTAAGAATAAAAATGCCAACATGTGTTGCATAGGTTCTGTTTCCATCCGCAAATCCAACTGGACAAGGTGGAATACTTTTAACATTCTTTAACAGCGAGACATCTCCTGTCATGTGATGAGATGAGAATAAGATCACCATGTGTGTGCTTACTAGACAACTTGTCAGATGACTTTGTTTTCTCGTTAATCATCTGCGCAAGTGTTCTCAATTGCTCCTCTGTAAACGTAGGAAAAAAAACGAATTCGAAGATGTGGCTTGAGCGCTGTTAACTTTGGCTCCTGAACTCCTACCATGATCAGAACTACCACAGCCGTGACCTCTAGGAGCTCTGTTTTCACCATGGTTTTTAGCTATCTCTTCCCACCAGTCCGGAAAACCCACCAATTGCCAACAGTTGGTTTTCCCATGTCCACTACAACCACAATGAGAACACTGATTATCACGACGAGTTGGTTCTGCTACTTCCTTCTTGGTGGAAAAACCTACTGCATTTTGTTTGGTTTCTCTGTCTTTTGAAGAATTAAGACGATGTTCTTCTCTGACAATCTTAGTGTATGCATCATCCAAGTCAACCAGAAAATCACTTGCAATAATTCTTTGACACACAACTCCAAAATGTGATTCGTCAAGACCCATGACGAACTGATGCACTTTCTCTTCATTTTGTTCCTTCTCATACTCAACAGCGGCACTGCAACTACAAGCTGGAACTGGTTTATACATGTCTAACTCTTCCCACATCTTAGCTAAACGACCTTAATATTTCATCACCGATTGACCCTCCTGTCTACAAGACGAAAGTTGCTCCTTCAGATGATGAACACAAACTTTGTTTCCAACTGAGAAACGCTTCTTGAGATTATCCCGCAACTTGTGAGAATCTGACATAAAGGTAATAGTTAATCGAACTCGAGGTTCTATTGACGAACGAATCTATCCTACTATCATCGAGTTAACCGACGAATACAACTCAAAGTTTGAATCATCAATAGACAGTTTAGATATAGTTATGTCTATGAACCCTAGCTTTCGCTTGGCTTTGAGTGTATTGATCAATTCCGTCGACCATTTATTGTAATTCTCACTGGTAAACATCACTGATGTTATTAAGGCACTGGGATTGTCTGATGCATGCAGCGAGTAAGGATCTGCCACACAGTGTTTACCTTGCTCAACTTGAGCACTTTTGACTTTACTTGCGGAAGAATCATCACCGTCTGACATGACTAAGAGAACTTCTCAAGACGATGAAAAGAATTGATCTCAGAACTTTTTCACTCTGATACTTGATATACCATGATTTTCACCCGTTTTTAGACATGGTATATAAGAGTTTTAAGATACATTTAGTCGCTTTTAGAGTCTTTTCAAGGTAATTACATGTTTTCTAACCTGATGGAAGAAAAAGATGATTTTTGAAGTACTTTAGAGTATATTTACGAATGAGGATCGATCGACGGTTAGAGGACAACATCGACCGACGAGAGACGTCTAGTATCGCTCGACGAGCAAGGAGAGTCATCGATCGATTGATATGGAACCACTCGAAGACTCCCTACAAAATCAGAAGATTTCATGTCCTAAAAGTTTATTATTTGCAATCTAAGTCCCTAGCCGCCTAAAGGCTATATGTATGAGGGCTTTGTATCATTTTTAGGGCAAACTTACCTAAGCCTTAGTTTGGAGAGAGAGAATATTTGGCTACCATTAAAAGAGCTTAGAAGAGGAGAGATAGATCTGAGACTACACAATAGAGAAGATCTTGAACTCCTTTATTTCTACTACTCTGTTTTATATTTTCAATGTTTCATTTGAGTTTATTTCACACTATCATGACCTTTTCTCCCATGAATATGTTTGAGTAAACCATCTGTTATATTTAGGTTTCTTACTATGGTTGAAAGCATGTATCAATAATAAGATTTACCAAAAGATGTTTTGATTGTTCTTTCATGCTTGTTGATCTTAATGCTAGAATATGCTTGATCATCCTCGTTTTAGATCTTAGGATATAATTGTGTTAATCATCAGTTACCAGTAAAACCCGAACCAACCAGAGTGATCTAACCAACTAGACACAACGAGAGTTGGTCTAGCAGGTTAGAGAACAACCTCAAACCAATTCGCAAAGCTTGCTAGAATAACCATTGATTGATAAAACGAGAGTTGTATCGATCGACGAGTAGAAAGGTGTATCGATCGATAGACCATAAGTCACATCGATCGACACTTTCTCGAGATCAATAAACGAGAGTTGAGATCTGAAATCTAGCAAAGTTAACCTATCCGGTTTTTATTCGTTGTTTGAGTTCAAAAACATCCAAGCACCTTAATTCTATCCTAAATGTGCAATTTCATACCAGAGAATCAACCTAAGTCTAACTCTTTCCTCATCCTTGAAAAACACTTCAACTTAAATTGCTTAAGCAATTGCATTGTTCGTTTCTTCATTTACTGTTTTAAAACTATTAAACCTTTTAGTCTTTCTCATTTCTAGTCATTTAAATCTATTTAGTAATCTTAGAGTCTCTGTAGATTCGATTTTTAAGTACTACATCAACCTTTTTTTATGAGAATAATAATTCTTTAGGGCAATTTGAGTGGTATCAATACCATGTAACGTGATATATTTGATGTGAAATATGAATTTATGATTACATTGAGCAGTTGCCCTTTGCTTATATACGAGATTCGATAACCTAAATATTTCTAGATAAGAACTCTTTAGTAGTTATCTACAATTCGAGTATATCTAAAACATATAAGATATATCCTTCCTAATAAAAGATCAACTACAGCGAGCATTCTATATTGAGATGTAACGTACTCTATCTATACTATTAAAGTACAAGTACATTGGTATTTTTACTCTTTTTACCCTTACTAAGGAGTATTTCATTTGTATTCATTAAGGGTATTTTAGATATTCTGCGCTGGTTTATTCTTAATTGTTTTTTGGTTTGTCATTAACCACTGGTTTCCTAATTTAATTTTGGTATGCCATTATTTCTCTGTTTGATACCACCGGTTTCCTAATTCAATTTCTGTCTGCCATTATTTCCATGTTTGATACTGCATCGTTTTATTATTTTTCCAACGGGTCATGTTTAAAACTGCGTTGTTTTTAAACAAATTAATGGTTATGGTTTTAAACTGTTTTTCTTAAATATAATCTCATGTTTATTTCCTGATTCGAAATGATAACACGGTTGAATATTGCCGAACATAACCAAAGTTTTCGGTGAAGTCGTTTGGTTCCGTTATGAGTTTGGTTAGACTGGTAAGTTATTTAAATTCAATAATAGCATGCCGATATTCTTTAAGATTTTAGTTAATTCTAAAATTATTAATTTTGACAACAATCATTATAATTTAAAAAGATTATAAATATATTTTAAACAAATTTTCAACTTATAAAAAAAATCACAGATATTAAAAATACCGGGTTTTCAGCCGGTAACCCATTCAACCGTAGGTCCGAGTCGGGTTTCAAAACACCGATCAAAACTATAAAACTATTATATCGATTTATATTTAAAATATCTAATTAAAAAATAAAAACCCAAAAATACATTTACAATATAGTTTTAACCGAACATAAATTCGAATATAAAATACATATGCGAAACAAGTTATATAAATGCACATACAAGACAGATTATATAAATGTGATTGTGATTATATAAAGTTTTCACCAAACATAAATCCGCGCTTTTGAATGCGCGGATCAAAATCTAGTAACTTGTAAAAATAGTCAAACCGATTCAGTCCCGTTAAAGGTTCGTTCGAGTGGTTCTTTTTTTTTCTCCTACATAAGTCAGATAGAGGTGGGTGGAGTGGAAACGTTGTTCTAAAAAAAGGTGGGTGGAAACGTTCCCTGGAATGGCCTGCTACCACGGTTTGAAGTGTGATCTAGCAAAGTGAAAAACCAACAAAAACGTGTACTTTTAACTTTTTGAAAATAAATACACATATCTTCGTTGAAATAATTTTTGGTAGACTTTGTGCTATAGCTTCTTCTTTAGTTTTTGCATTGCATTTTCAACTTGGGATAGAAGGCAGAGAAAGAAACTTATGATAAAAAANAAAAAAAAAATTTTTAAAAAAAAAAAAAAAAAAAAAAAAAAAAAAAAAAAAAAAAAGAAACTTATGATGTGATTTATCCTAAATTGTTTTCGCACGTATTTTGTATGATTACCAAGGCTAGTGATTGATTAAGGATTTTTATATATATAATATATATATTTATATATATATGCTCGGCCATGCTTTTGGCAGACCGATGTATTCATATGTACTGTATATATATTTTTTATAAATTCCTGCGAGTGCTATTGAGTAATGAGTGGCGCAGAAAATACATAGCCTTTTTGGACTTTAATGTAATTTAAAAATGATTAACTGGCGATTGTTATAAATTGCAAGTGAATATTTGGCTTTAACAAAAGCATCGAAAATCAGCTTTACGAAAGGAATCGTAATCATTAATTAAGCCACTTGAAGATCAACAAAAGTATATAATAATGAACTAATTAATGTCTACAACCCTTAAAAAATGTCTACAACCCTAGCTAAGAAAAAGGATCCAATTCTCTTGCCCAATGAGAGGCAGATATAATCCAAGAGGACTACTGATTCAAAGCCAAAAAATTTCCAATTTTATATCATGATAATGCTAGATGACGATTTGCAAAACTGCATCGTAAATTTTTGAAACTAATTTAAGGCAAAAACTTTAAATAAATTCAATAATCAGATGCCCATATGTAGTGTGGCAGCTAGCTCGAAGAAGAGTTTATACCATTTCTAATGGTTGGAGTTTTCTCTAATGGTATTATATTTTATAGTAAAAAATAGAAGGATGAACAGAAAAAAAAACAACTTAGTTTATATTTGAAGTAGGCATATTTTTCACTCTATTGTAGAGTGAGAAATATAATATCATTTAAGCATTTTTATTTTAAACTCTATTTTATAGTGACAAATATAGTGAGATTGAAGATGCATTTACAATATCTTGGAACATAAAATGTAACCAGGATATAGCTTTTTACATGAGCATATGATAAACTAAACTGATATTTCAAATTATATATATATATATATATATATATTTAGTATTCGAAAGTATTATATTCACTTACAAAGACACGACCAAGGGGAAATATTTTGCAGATATTACCTAATTTTTGGTTAAGAGCATCCAATGATTTAAGAACTTAGTGAATCTTCAAACAAAGCATATATTTTGCAACCACATAATTGTCACTTTCGATAATGTCTCTACTAACATCGATTCTTTGGTTCCAATCCGTTTGTGGTGAATCAGTCATATCTACAATGAAGGAGACGAAGAATCGATCATGCAAGGGAATATGAAAATTTTAAAGAAAGAAAGAGATGGGAAGGAAAGCAACTTGCACTTATTTTTAGACTAACGAAAAGTTATATTTATTGGATATCCAAATCCCAAAATGTAGTGTATATATCTTTCTTTTTTGTTACTAGTGTTAAATAGTAGTGTCTAAATCTTTTATCTATCTTATTAAAACAGAAACATTACAACTTCTTCTAGCTGGATTTTAAAGTTGGACCTCCTATAATTTTGCCTATATTAACCTAACATTTGGTAAAATATTTACTTAAATAAGGTTGTTGCACCCTTTTATTAATCTACTTAGACTAACTAAATAATTTTCTTACCTTATATTTCTCTAACTAAATCATAATAAATGCTCTTATTTGTCTTTTAATTTTTTACCTTTTAATACACCGATTCTTAATGGATACCATATCTAATATCAAGCAAATTAATTGATGTCAGTTAGTTTTGATTTTTGCTCGGTTTGATATAATTAATTTCAAAATTTAAAGTATATCTATACCAACATGTTCTTCATACCATTACCAAACGTTCTTCTATCTTGCCCACTAACATACAATGTCACATTATCATGTTAAAAAAACATAAATCCATATAACTAATACTGACATATATCATATAATAAAAATTCTTGTGTTTTGTCATTCATATTCAATAAATCTTTATACCCTAAATCCTTATCTAAAATCTAAAAATTTAATAACTTTGTAAAAGAACCATGTTCAGGATAATAAATTTTGTATTNATATATATATACATTTGGAATAACACATTTGTTCAAATGCGTAGAATAATCACTAAAAACCCTTTTTGTCCAACAATCACTAAAAACCTACAAACTAAAATGCATAACATGAATAAAGTGCATTTACCTAATATGACAAATCAAATAGTATATCCA
>OVBX01003172.1:2117-17677 GCA_900406325.1 Erucastrum elatum | reverse complement strand
AAGATAATGATAAATTATCTGCAAAGTCACTAAAATTATTTATTAAAAATAGTAATTGAGAATAAAATATGATTAAATATTTAAATTATAGGAAACACGAAAAATAAACAAAAAAACCTACAATTATGGAAAACATGATAAGTAAGCAAATCCACTTATCAAAGATAATATAAACATATATAAATATTTTGATTTTACTAGTTAAATATAATATAAATTTAAGTATGATATAATTGTTAGAATTTTTTAGTTATTCTGAAGATAATGATAAATTATCTGCAAAATCACTAAAATTATTTATTAAGATTAAGAATTGAAATTAAAATTTGATTAAATCTTAAATTATGGAAAGCGTGACAAATAAACAAAGGGCCTAAAATTATGGAGAGAATTACAAGTAATCAAATTCACTTATCAAATAATAATATAGATAGATAGATAGTTGAAGTTTGTCCTATAACAATATGTATTGGTTGCAAAAAATATGACAAGTATTTAGCAAAAAAAAATGACAAGTCTCTAGATGTTTTCCAACTTAACTACACTTGGTCAAGGAACATAAAACAGTTTTGAATGATTAAGGAAGGTGTGATAACTATTAACTAACCAACCGAATAATTGTGTATATTTTAAATTAATGTACATGAGATTCAATCANATGCCAAGTGAAGCATGTTTTTTTTTTTTTTTTTTTTGTCAACTGTGAAGCATGTATTCATTTTCTCAGATTACGATGCCCTGTTGTACTTTTAAATTCTGACTCGATGCTTGGTTGTACATAGACTTACAAGAGTACGGAATCTCGTTCGTACAAAAACCCTTTCTTGTGGTTGTTCATATCTTCCAAACACGCAATCATCTTTTACGTTATTGAAAACATTCAATTGCTTTTTAGTATATGCACATGCAAACGAAATATAACAGAAACTTCCCTCTGATTCTTTTTAATGTTTTCCAGTTAAGTTGCATGTAATCAAAGTTTGCGTCAATACCCATATGGTCAAACTAACATATAGTTTATTATATCGAATAATTGATTGTTTGTTAATGAAGCATCGAAATTTGTAAATACATTTTGGTACAATGCATAAGTGAAAACTCGGAATGTGGTCGGCACATATAGGTCGAAGAACTTTAAGATACTCATTCCGTTTATATTAAGTGTCAGTGTCGTTTTACTTTTAATTTTTTTTTCATTAAGTATAAGTGTGGTTTACATCTAATGCATATATTAATCAATTTCAACTTTTACCTTTGTTTTTATATCATTAATTAATCAAATAAAATAAAGCAAATTATAATAATTATAGAGTAAACAGAAAATTTAACAATTTTGTTAATTCGTATGGAAAAACCTTAACTGATATTATAATGAACGGAGAGATATTTTCTAATCAAGATAGTACTACTGAAAACATAGAGGATGAGCGATAATTACATAGTGACTATTCCTCTTTGTTTATATGAATACCATACATCATAATTCATAACCAAAGAATTTCACGCGAAATTATTCAAAAAAAAATTCTCAAAAGCAAAAAAAAAAACTATTTAAAAAATGATCAAGGTGTTGCGTAAAACTACACAAGGACTACATTAAAAGTTGGATTCCTTGAAAGTTAAACACATACCTCAAAAAAAAAAATTAATAAAGGGCAATTTGTTTTGACTACGGGCCAATAGATTAAGAAACTTCCGAGAACAAACACCAGAAAATTAAACTAATTAACATAATCGACGGCCTGAAATTGGTATTGGTCTAGTGACGAAGTTCTCTATTAACAACAAACGTATTTAAAATATAATCAATTATCATCATACATGTTCGCATATCTAAATGAAACAAACATAATTTAGAAGTAATATGAAAAGGTTGGATTTGGGGTAGCTGGTACGTGTGTCAAAATGTGAGTAGCCTCTTCCTACGAAACAAGCAGCAACGACTTCATAACTGAAAACAAGTTCTGACTCATGCCACCTCTACTCTCTTCTACCACATTGTTTTATTCCTTTTTATAATTTAATTTATTTTCGTTTTGTATCTTAAGTTGGTCCCGTTATTATATCCGTGTTGGTAATAGAGATTTTTTGCGTGGTATTATGTCTTTGTATCCAAGATGAAAATAAATTTTATATAAATGTTTTAATGTATTTATTGTGAATGAATAAGTTCACAAGCTGTTAAAAAAGGAATAAAATATAAAGATGAATTAAACAAACATTTTATTTTAAAAATAATAAAATATAAAGAGTAATATTTTACTGTTTGTTGTGAATTACTTATTAGGTTGTCGCATTATATGCAAGGGGATTAAACTGCAGAAAATTAATGTAAACTTCAATTTATATTTTAAGAAACAAAAGATGAGGAAGGCGAGAGGAAAGGGAAGCGCACGTGATGAATGAAGTCCACGAACTTCAAATCTTCCGAAGATCTTATGGCGGTGTGACGGTTCCTTTCTTTATTTTCCCTGTCTGCGCCAAAATATTATATGTTTATTGTAATTACCATTATGTTCTTTCAATCATTTTATCTACAAAATCCATTATTTATTGTTGTAATTTGTTATTGTTTTTCTGAAACAGCAACACGCCAGTAATGCAACATGAAACCTCTGGTTTTCCAACTAAATGTTGACCTCATCTGAAATGTGCGGACTGCTTTGTGTGAATATGGTATATATAATACTAGTGATTAGTCCGTTCTACAGATGAGTGATTTACATTATAACTATAACATGATTGATTTACACATCTAAACCGAAAATATCATAATGAATTTGGACTTTGAAGATTTAATTAGAATTAAAAGTTCAATATCCATCAATACGTTTGAAGATACAAAGAATATCTAAGGTTAAGTTTAGGTTTTGGTATTTAGAAAAATACGAAACAAAGACTGTAAAAAGAAAACGATGTGGAGATTGCATAGAGATTGTTTTCGGAGGTCAGCAATGCGAGTTTCGATTACGACAATGATTTTTGTTTCTGGCGCTTTCATCTCTCATGGTGGCCTTGAGCTGCTTCATCAGCCATTCAATTTCTTGTGCTTCTTCTAGATTTGGATCACCGAGCCTCATTTATATTATTTTTGATACGGGCCTCATTTTACGTAACAGTATTTATGTTAGCATAAAAACAAAGTGTAGTTACAATATTTATATTAGACATAAAACAACATGTAGTTTTAAGTTAAAGAAACATAAAAATAACGTTAGATGTTAACTTTCAGTAGTAGACATATGTCGCAAAAACCCTTTGTCAGGTGGCAGAAGAAGAGAGAAAAGTTATATATATATATATATATATCATCTTGTATATAACTGAGAAGCATTTTAAATATTTTTTAACGCTGTATTCAATCAATTTAAACCAAGGAAAAATATTATCCGTAGACTATCTCCTATCCCACTGTATAATTTACTGTAAAATAGAATGAAAAATACGTTACTTCATGTATAAAGTAGCATCTTTTTTATTTGTTAATGACTGCATTTTCCATTCATTTTATAGTAAATTTTGCAGTGAAATTAGAAATATTTTTACAAAATACAAAAATTTAAAGAGAGGGATAAAAGAATCATGAGATAATATCAATGCAGTTTTGCATGAAGCCAATGGCATCCATGGACCAACCAAAGGGAAGCATAGGCTTTAAATTATTTTCAACCCAACTGCAAAATACTATTTCAGTATAATTCTTACACAAAAAAAATATTCTAATCTAACAGCAAAAATTACACTATTTTAGTGACTTACAGTACCACACCAACTGTTCACAACGCCAAACACTTTTCACACACTACTATTCACAGTATTCAACAATATACACTTGATTTTATTAATAAAATATTAATTTAATAATTATTAGTGACAAAATAAATGCATATAAAATAGTAAACAAATATATTAAATCAATATATAACATTTATTGAAATATTCTATTTTACTTTATTATTTTTGAATTTTTAAAATTGTAATTTTCTTAATAACTATGTGTTGTAAATTCTTGTTCAATATAATTATGTAACAATTTTTAATTATATATATATATTAAGTAATAATATTTTTTAAAATTTAATAATATAAAATAAAAATACAGTTTTGGTGTTATGGTTGGAGAAAAAAAAATTCAGTGCTAAAACCTCACTAAAATAGTGTAATTTTTACAACAAAAATGGTGTAATGGGTTAGAGATACACTTAGACCTCTCATGCTGTCGGTGATGTGTATGTATGGTTTGGTAGCACGTATGTGCTTGGTTTCTTCGATTCGATTTATTTGGGCTGAGTTGTTAGTAGGCATGGGCATTCGAGAGCCTCATTAGTTTTGGTTTGGTTGGTTCAGATTTTTGGTGTTATGTTCATAGGTCTCATTCAGATTTTACTAATTATCAGATCAAATTCAATTTGGCTCCTTCCAGATTAGGTTTGGATAGGATTGTAACTAGTTTTCAAAATCGTCTAAAATATATATATTTTAAACCTCAAAATTTGACAATTTGTTTTTGCAAAATATATAAATTATTTATAAGTTAAACTACCTAAATTAACTAAAAATGTATTCAAAATAACAAATAAAACAAACTACAAAAATATTTTGAATATTCTAAAATATCTAAATCATCTTAACATATATAAAAATATTAATATATTTAACTAATTTTGGACATCTTTGGATCCTAGTTCGAATTTCGGTTCGGTTCAAATTATAACCAAACTCCAAAATACTAAACTGATAAATTTCTTTCCGATATTTTTGTATAATAGTTTGAATCCGGTTTGAGTTTTATATTTCAGATTTTGGTAGGTATTTCAGATTGGGATAAAAGCGCCCAACACCTAGTTGTTAGAAGCTATAGGAGCCATAGCTTTTAGGTTCGAGGCGTCCATCTCTCAGTAGCTTGTCTTCGACCTTCCAGCTCCGCTTTTAGCATGTCTTGGTGCTAGCTAGTTAATTGGATGCCGCTCTTCTTTATTTTATTGTTGCTTTTTTGTATTTGTTTAGCTTTGTTTTTAAATTCGCCATTGGGTTTCCTTGTAATTTTATCAGAAATTTAAAATTAATATAATATTTTACATTTTACTAAATATAATTATATAAATATTTAAGGGTCTATAAAGGCTTTCTTTACCATAGAGTTTGCACCGTGTTATCGAGTTCCTACGGTGTTCACCGAATCCTACAACGATTACTTGCTCCGATGAACAATTTCCTACACTTCAATTTTTTTTTTTTTTTAGGTTTTATACGAATTATGACATAGAACTAGGTTTCTTACAGTTGTATTAGCCAATACATGAAAAAGTTACATATTCCACTACAGAGGCACTATGATTAACCTAAAAAATACCTAGAATTTTAGAGAAATTTTTATTTTTGCCAACAATTAGCTATACTAATTAAATCTAGATATCAATTCACAAAGCCAACCAGTGGTATATAATAAACATAAAACATAGAAGAATGTGAATTTTGAGCACCTAGCTATGTAATTTAAAACAAAGATTATAAATTCATTTTTTAACAAAAAGATTAAAATTTCCAATAAATATATAAATCATAATCTACTTTTACCCCTAAAATATTTTCCAAAAAAAAGAGGAAGCAGGCAATTTTGTGAAGAACTCTTTTGTCGATAAAATGTTGAGAATAACTTCTTGAAAGTTAATATTCCGCGTTCGTTGGACAAGAAATACTCTAAATATATACTTTAGGGAAATATTTTTAAGAAAAAAATAGCTTACTGATGTTTTGCAAACTTTTTTTGGTAAAATGTTTTTTCAACTTAGAAACCTATATTGAATAAAAATTTTGATTAATCAGATGGAAATAGCAAAATTTAACTGATTGCTTCTTATTAATTCTAAATAGGGAATAGAGAACTGTGATGATTCATTAGTTTGTAATAGTCTATAATGGAAAACTGAAAATGGTGAGGCAAGAAAACATGCATGTATCGAATTAGGCATTTGTCTCATGTGCCCAAGGGGCCATTCCTTTCTGACTACCAAACCAGCAACACGTTTCCCTTTTGTCAGGGCCCCGTTTCTCGCTCATCTTCGATCTCTTTTATTTTGAGCATAAGTAAAATTACCATTTTCGAATATAGATTTAAAACTGACACCTAATGCTTTTTACAAACCGCACAAATTCTAGATTTTAAAACTATAATCTCGATTACAATTAAATTTCAGTGGTTCAAAACATCATATTCTTTTGAAGCTCCAACAATATAGACAAAAAATAGTGTTACATTGGTTTATTTTGCTTGGAACTTTTATTAATTTTTCGGGTAGCTAGTGGCACATGCGACAATTTTCTTGACATGACGACAACAAAACATTAAACTCAATGACCATATCTCGAATCTTCCAACAAGACATGCGAGTTTAGGTAGTTCACTTCTAATTGATTCGCTTTTTTTGTATGTCATATATTTTGATAATTTGCCGAAACTGACCGAGTAAAACTATGGTTTAGTTCAGTTCATCAGTACTTTTTTACGACAAAAAATCATTGTGTTATTCATATTAATATGGTTTTGGATAATAACAGAATAAAGTAACCAACAAAACAAATATATATATATATATATATATGTATATATTATAATATGTATATACATATATGTGTGTGTGTGTATTAGAAAATAAAGAAACCGATAGCTGTAAAAGTGTTGAACTGAACCGTTGGTTTAGAGCTCAAAAATGAATAAATTTTGAAAATCAAAAGGTTCAGTTTGGTCAGTTACGATTTTATTTGTTTTGGTTATAAGTCGCATGCCTACTTCAAACTATGATACTCATGACAACTGACCGTCTCATCGTGTAGCGATTCTACCATTAAGAAATCAAAAACCCTAAAATGCTGGTAGTAGTGATATTTGAGTTGATATAAATATTACATGAGGAAAAAGAAAGTGGGGAGAGACAAGAAACGCGTAGAGAAAGATGGTGACATGGCTATGGCCTAACCCCACATGCAAATCCCTCTTATCGTGCCATGTTGACGTTCTCTTTTGGGTCCTACTTTGTTCCCTTCACCTTCAACATCCCTTCCTTTATTGTTGCCTCATTTCTTGTGTTCTCCTCTTTATTTTTATTTTATTAGTATCTAATCTACTAATTTATCTTTTATCGTCTCCACAACACAATTCTCCAGCCAGTGTTGTCTTTCCAGTCTCCTTCCTGTCAAAAGCCTTTAATTAAATGGTAAAATTATTTCTAATTTTTTTAATTTTTATTTTACACATGTTTGAGTTATACTTCCTCCACTTAACTCAATATCCAGTTAATTTTTTTTTCTTTAAATGTGAATATTTAACTTTTCATTTTGATGTGGTCAATAGTTACCTGATGCCCACGAGGAAAACGTGGACCAAAGGACCCGAATTTTCTAAGATTTACTAAAAGGAACTTTTTCCATTATCCGTAAAAATAGTCCTGCTCACCACACCAGTTACCAGAAAAGTCATATAGTCTTTAGTTCTTTGCAGTTTCTTTTTTACCATTGTTGGGGAATCTTTTTGAAGATTCCGTCCTATCAAGTTTTATACGTTAACTATTAGAATCATCACAACTAAAACGCGAAGACACTAGCAAAGCTAAACTTTGTTTTATGGCAATTATTATCAGTGTCAGTTTTCTCTAGTAACTTATTTTATTTTATTTGTTCATCTGTGTTATTTCAAAAATACGGTAATGGTAACTCTCAAGATTGTCTCTTATTTGCATTACCTAGTCAAAGTAAACTATATATACTGTGTATATGTTGCTAAAAAACATATACTGTATATATTAAATATTTATGGTAAAATACATATTCTGCTTAAGAAAATGTGTTCACTGCGTTGTGTAATAATTTGATAGATCATAAAAGAGTTTTGTCTTAGAGGAGCGCGTGCAATATCTTAGTTAAGATTAGAAAGTAATAAGTTTAGATTATTTGAGGTTATTGTCCGATCTCACGTTTGTTTGGCCATGTGACGTGGCATTTCAGACCACCAGCCTCTATATAAATGCGTACCCCCACCAAGTCTTCAATCCCAAAACACATCCCAAATTGTAATAAACACAGACTTATCTCTACAGCTCAACTTCTTTGTCTTGGTTTAGGTTTTTCCTCTCCATAAAACAGAGACAAAAAAAAAGAGAAACAAGAAAAGGCATAACTATGGCCGTAGACTCTAGCCTCTCGTCGCCGTTGGGACCTCCAGCGTGTGAAAAAGACGCAAAAGCTCTCCGTTTCATTGAGGAAATGACTCGAAATGCAGATACGGTTCAAGAAAACCTCCTAGCTGAGATACTGAGACGCAACGCTGAGACGGAGTACCTTCGTCGCTTCAACCTTGGAGGTGCAACAGACCGTGATACCTTTAAGTCAAAGCTTCCAATCATTACCTACGAAGATCTCCAGCCCGAGATCCAACGTATCGCTGACGGAGACCGATCTCCCATCTTATCTGCCCATCCCATCTCCGAGTTCCTCACCAGTTCCGGAACCTCCGCCGGAGAGAGGAAACTCATGCCGACTATTCAAGAAGAGCTCGAACGTCGCCAGCTTCTTTATAGTCTCCTCATGCCCGTCATGAATTTGTAAGTCCTTCCACATTGATAAAACTTAATCCTATGTGTGTCAAGAACAAAAAAATATATACCGTAGGTCTCGATCGGGTTACAAAAACAGATGGTTCAAATTCAATCTATTGTTTCTTTACAGAATAATTAATAAACAAAAATAAAAACATTGTAGAGTTACTACATATTTGTCCATTAACTTTCTTTATTATTAGTTCAAGCGTTGACCATTATTCCCTCCTTTCTGGAACAGGTATGTGCCAGGACTAGATAAAGGAAAGGGATTGTACTTCCTCTTCGTTAAGTCTGAAACAAAGACACCTGGTGGGCTACCGGCTCGACCTGTCTTAACCAGCTACTACAAGAGTGATAAATTCAAGTCCCGACCATACGACCCCTACAACGTGTACACTAGTCCCAACGAAGCCATTCTCTGTCCCGACTCCTTCCAGAGCATGTACTCTCAGATGCTATGCGGCCTCCTGGACCGCCTCTCTGTCCTCCGCGTGGGCGCTGTTTTTGCGTCTGGTCTCCTCCGTGCCATCCGATTCCTCCAGCTTCATTGGTCTCGGTTGGCCACCGACATTGAGTCAGGTTATCTCGACTCGGAGATAATCGACCCGTCTATAAGGCAGTGCATGTCTGATATTCTCAAACCGGACCAGCAACTGGCGGAGTTCATCCGCCAGGAGTGCGAGTCCGAAAATTGGGAAGGAATCATCACCCGGATTTGGCCCAACACTAAGTACCTTGATGTCATCGTAACTGGAGCCATGGCTCAATATATCCCAACATTGGAATATTATAGCGGTGGCCTTCCCATGGCTTGCACAATGTACGCTTCCTCCGAGTGTTACTTTGGTCTAAACCTTAACCCGATGAGCAAACCATCTGAAGTTTCGTACACCATTATGCCCAACATGGCCTACTTCGAGTTTATCCCTCTTGGCGGCTCCAAGGCCGTTGAACTTGTAGATGTAAAGATTGGCAAAGAGTACGAACTTGTCGTCACGACCTATGCCGGTCTATGTCGATACCGAGTCGGTGACATCCTCAGAGTCACAGGCTTCCACAATTCAGCACCCCAGTTTCATTTCGTGAGGAGGAAGAACGTCCTCCTCAGCATCGACTCCGACAAGACTGACGAATCTGAGCTTCAGAAAGCCGTGGAGAACGCATCCAAGCTGCTTCTCAAAGAGTGCGGCACCCGCGTAGCGGAGTACACTAGCTACGCGGACACAAGCACGATCCCGGGCCACTACGTCTTGTACTGGGAGCTGTTAGTGAGGGAGGGAGAGAGGCAACCAAGTCATGATACGCTGACTCGATGCTGCCTCGAGATGGAAGAGTCGTTGAACTCGGTTTACCGGCAGTGTCGAGTCGCTGATAACTCGGTTGGACCGTTGGAGATTAGGGTGGTAAGAAACGGAACGTTCGAGGAGTTGATGGACTACGCCATCTCAAGAGGTGCATCAATTAACCAGTACAAGGTACCGAGGTGCGTGAACTTCACACCTATTGTGGAACTACTTGATTCTAGGGTTGTGTCGGCACACTTTAGCCCAGCTTTACCGCATTGGACGCCGGAGAGGAGGAGGAGATAAGGGCAGGCCCATGTTTTTTCCTTCGTGAAGTCAAAGGCTTTAAATTTATAAGCGCTTTGGTATTGTAATATAATTTAGATTCCTCGCTGGTGATTAGTTTTTATTTTATTTTTCATAGTGTTTGGCTCATCATCTCGTTTATTTTTCCATGTGGATTCTCTGTGTGTAATTTGTTTTCTCTTTCTAGTTGGGACCAAAAATCCTGATTAGAGAAGTTTTTATATTCCCAGGGACCATGTATGCTTTGATGGAAATTAATGTCATTCTATCAGTAAATTTGTTTGAAGATGCATTGTGTGCAAAAGCATTAGAACGTAGAAGTTTGGCATTTGAAAGACTTAACACAAACAAAGTGAGTTCAAGTTTGGACATAAAATAGAAATTAAGTTAACTTTCATATGCGAAGGTGTTTTAGAGTTTCCCTCACTAATTGTGTCCATTGCCATCTGGTAGATCGAAGCGATACGTATGAAAAAGGTAATTAATTGTGTCCAGTTCCAGTTTCTCTGATATGATTTGAATTTGATCCTGGAAATTTTGAAAAACTCTGTAGATTCATGAGTGAATAAACAATCGAATTCCTGATCAGGACCGTATTTTATCATGTGCAAGTGATTCGGTCGAACTTGTTTAAAATTTTTAAGGGTCCATAATTTTTTTGTTTTTTGTTTTTTTTTGTCGACATTTTTTTAATAGTAGTTATGCATTTAAACTCATATATTTATAAAAAAGTAGAACAGTTATATTTAAATTTTAATTATCCCTTTTGTTAAGAAATAAATATAAATATAGACTACACTTTTTTTACATAACCAACTAAAAATGCAATAAATTAGATAGTAATTAGCATTTATATCAATAAGATATTATGAAGAGTAAAAAATAATTGCTGGTGTGTGTTTTAATGGTAGTATATAAATTTAATATTCTAATTTGATTATGTTCAGAAAACTATTGCTAATTAGTGATTATAAATAGGAAAAGCAAGATATTTTTTCACCAATTGTTTTCAGAAGAAATAACAAAAACAAAGAAAAGAAAACTAGCTAACAATTTTCATCGACAAGAAAAAAAAGACAAGTCTACAACCCAATTGCCTAATAATCAGAGTCTAGAACTTGTGTGTAACCACTATTCATGTTTTATACTATGATATATTTTGAACTAACTTTTTATTGTAGATATAATAAACGTGAAAAGAAAAAAAAACTGAAAAAATTAGAAGAGTGACTAGAATAATATCAAATTTAATGATATAGTCGATTATTTTGCATTAAAAATGTCAAATGATCAAGTTTGATAATTTGATCGATAATTTTACATCAAAATTTAGAAGAATAACATTATTTAGATTTTTAAAATTGTATCTATTTTATACTCACTCTGTCCTACTTTAAGTGGTGTTTAAAGATTTCTATTTTGTCCCAAAATAATTGATCTTCTCACTTTTCTAGACAAAATTTAATGTTGATTAAAATTTATAGCCAATTACAAAATGTTGTATCTTTTTCCTATTGGTTAAATTATTTTATTTAATGCTATTTGTATAAAACCAAGATAAATTACATATAATTTTGTGTTTTCCTAATCTTTGTGAAAAAACCTTAAAATCCGTACAGAGGGAAGTACTATTTATGATAATTAAAAACAAATTAAAAAAATTCTGAACAAGATCTCTACAAAGTTTGAGACGGCCGTGTTCCTGATGTCTTTAAATCACGTATCATTTACACAAGAAAGTGTTTTTGATGTTTGTCGAAGTTGCAAACTTTTTTTATGCTAACATAACTTAACCTAGTACGAAGCATATCTCCAGAAAGTGAGTATTCGAAGAGCTTGTAAAGAAAGTAATCATCAGGAACTCCATTAACTTTGATAGCAGATATTAAATCATTCTACAACTCCAAATGATCCATAAAATGTTCATGTAGCCTATGATAAAACTGCTGCTGCTGTCTCACGAGTGTTAAATAAGCGCGGATTCAACTCGAAATTGTACTTCTAAAGAGTAAGAAGACAAATCGCAAACCTGTTAGCATAGTACAAATCCGGACGATTGTAATCATTCAACATTCTGTGTTGAGCAGGCAATCACATCAACTGCAACATCAGCGATTGCTGCAACATTATTAATTTCTAGAACCTCTGTTTCTCTGGATCAGCTTAAAAACATAACCGGATGCCGAATAACAAAACCGGGTTACAACCGGTTCAACAACTAAGCCAAGCCAACGGTTAACAGCAAACCGTATTCATTGTTTTTGTCACGTTCCGGTTTGTTTTGTGGCCAACAATTACTAGTCGAAAATCAGCAGACTTGCGCAAAAGGGGAATTAGGGTTTGAGCTTCAGAGGAAGAGAAAAGACGAAGAAGAAGAATTATCGTCGCAATATCGCAAGGCGATGACAACGACGACTATCTCTTCCTTCTCCTCCCTTTCTCTTCCTCAAGTCTTCACCATCCGTAACAACAAACAACCCACAAACCCTTTCCTTTTCCCTCGATTCAGCTCCAGATTCCGACCTCTCACTCTCACTGCTTCCTCCTCAGCTTCTTCTTCTTCCAACAATTTCAGCAGCGACGATGGCGGCGGCTTCTCCCTCGACGATTTCACTCTCCACTCCGATTCTCGATCACCTAAGGTTTTCTTTCTTTCTTCTATTCATAAAAAAAAAAACTGTTTTTTGAGGCTTAGAATTGGAATTTGAAGTTTGGGTGTTTTTGTGGTCTCAGAAGTGCTTACTTGCAGATCTAATCCAAGAGATTGAACCGTTAGATGTGAGTCTGATTCAGAGAGATGTCCCACTCACTACTTTGGATGCTATGAAAAGAACAATCTCAGGGATGTTGGGTCTTCTCCCCTCTGATAGGTTTCAAGTCCATATCGAATCTCTTTGGGAGCCTTTGTCTAAGCTACTAGTCTCTTCCATGATGACTGGGTACGTTCCAGTTTACTACTTGTTTTTGTTTTATTTATGAACTACACAAACGTCAAAGTGTCTTTTTGCTATAATGTCTCTGTAGGTATACATTGAGGAATGCAGAGTATCGGCTTTTTCTTGAGAAGAACCTTGACATGGATGATGAAATCCACGCTGCAGAAAATGCTGAATACGACGTGAAAGGGACTGATACGGAACCGGATGATGATGTTTGTGTTGAGAATAATGCTTCTACATCCACAAAGGAGAGCAGCATCTCTGAAATGATTGATAAAGAAGGTCTTGGCAGAGTATCCTCTGAAGCTCAAGAGTATATCTTCCGTCTCCAGTCACAATTGTCTTCTGTCAAAAAAGTACATACAGTTTCTTATGAAAATCCATCTCTTTTATATATATATATATAAAATGTCACATGTTATGATGTCGCGGCTGCATTATTACAGGAACTACAAGAAGTGAGGCGAAAAAACGCTGCCCTTCAAATGCAGCAGTTTGTTGGCGAAGAGAAGAATGATTTGTTAGACTATTTAAGATCCTTGCAACCTGAGAAGGTTTGTTTATAAATCACTTGAAGGGCAATGTTGCTTTTCCTTTTCGGTTTCTCTTCTAAACTATGTTTTTTTTTTCTTAACAGGTAGCTGAGTTGTCAGAACCCGCGGCTCCTGAGGTGAAAGAGACAATCCATTCTGTTGTTCACGGTCTCCTAGCAACCCTGTCACCGAAAATGCACTCTAAATTGCCAACGTCGGAAGCTCCACCTACCGAAACTGTAAATGCAAAAGGCGATGAAGATTGTGCTGAGCTTGTGGAGAACACTTCGCTTCATTTTCAGCCTCTCATCTCGCTAACTCGAGATTACCTTGCTCGTCTTCTCTTCTGGTTAGATTTTGCCTTGCTCTCTCCCTCTCTCTTGCTTGCTAGGGTTTCACGTGGAATTACAGGGCACAAATAGATTAAAAACAAATCCTTGCAAAAGAAGCTTTATTGTGAATTAGTTATATTATCAAAGACATCTTTTAATTATATTTTTTTCCTTGAAGGTGCATGCTCTTAGGTCACTATCTCAGAGGTTTGGAATATCGGATGGAACTAATGGAGGTTCTGAATTTGACATGCGATGCTAATGGGTCTGAAAACGTTGCTTGAAGCTGTCTTTATGTTTCTCAATATCTTTTTTTAAATGTTTTTGTAAAATCACTGGCCTTTACTTGCATACTTGAACCAACAAAGTGTGCAAGTGGAGGGGAAGGCTGGCTAGCGTTGGAGCTTTAGATCGATCATGCACATATATGCATTTTGGNCAATTCGTGTGCAAGCAAAAATATAACTTTAGAGATTTGCTTTTGCTAAAATTTGTTTTGTATTTGCAGTATTGTATTGTTGAACCTGTAAAGCAATAAAGCTAAATGTAACTGTATTTGGGAATATACTTGTTTGGTCATTAATACATGAAGGAATGAAATGTGAGTGCTCTTATAAATGCTATGCGCATGTGAAAACACATTGAAAGAGATAAAATTAGAGTGCGTTTTAGCTTCCAAAATTGGAGAATCCTCTTAAACTTTTTTTTGTCAAACGAATCCTCATAAGCTAAAGAATGACTTTTCACATCAGTCCCAAACAGATGCGGAGACAAATACGAGCAGCCGGTACAAGTGCACAATCACTAAACCAACACGCCTTTTGGAGGATTACCATGGCGTTCACCCGACCGCCACTCACGACCAGTGAGAGTGTGAGACTCACCTATCCTAGTTTTGAATTGTTAATGTGGATTGATCCGAGCTTTCTTACTTTTAGTATAAGCTCAGCGCGGATGGATAATTGTTGCTATATAATTAAATTTCTGCTATCACATAAATCATAACAATCGCTTTTGTTATTGAAAATCATTTTATGGTAAATAGCTTCAAACAAAATAATATGTTATTAAATTTTAATGATATTGACATAAATATATAGTATATTGTTAATATGACTATATATTAATTTTTTTTCTTCCTTCAATATTTTATTAGAAAAAAGGACAAAATCTAACAAATTACATCCAAACTAAAGCCCGCAGGTAAAAGACAATAAATCCAAACAATAAAATAAGGCCCGGGGTCCATCAAAGAAAATTCTAAGAACAACAGAGCTCAGCCGCCTGCACCACCCCTTCGAATCCCTTACACCACGCTCGATTCGAGCCACCACCAAATACCGGTACGTCGATTCACCGAAACTCCCAGAGCTCAACCGCTCCACTCTTTCTTCATCAAACACTTCTTCAACTCAGGTGATTTCCTAATCGGAGAGATTCAATTGGAGAAATTCAATCGCAGATGCGAGATCTCAGCCACCACAATTCTTTACAACCACCAAAAAGAAGCTTCGCGTGAACCACCACCGTCGAAAAGCTTCGATTCTCTTCCGACTACGGATCCATCTTCCAC
>OVBX01003171.1:0-17680 GCA_900406325.1 Erucastrum elatum | reverse complement strand
TTTTTATATTTTACATCTTTATTCTTTTAGATTATTATAATTTGGTTCACCACTTTCTAATAGTGCAAAATCATTTTCACAATAATCATCATCTTTTTACGTTTGATAATCCGTTTTATTAATTACAAAATACAAAATAAATAAAATAATAAATAAAACAATATAAATAAATTTTTAATTTTATTAAAAAGAACCAATAAAGCGTGTTATAGCAAAGAATATTCAACAGAAGGAAAAAATTGCCATAAAATAAGAAAACATATATTTAACACACCATAAACGCAACCACCAGCTAAGATATATGAAGCATCTCAAAAGCTAAACAAGCACAAAAAAAATGTTTATACCAGCGGAGAACCATAAAACTCTAGAAAAAAAAGATCAAAATTCCGAGAATCTAACTTCGCACACTTATGCTAAAAAAAGAAGAGGAAGTAAAAAATAAATCAACATCAAAGACGATTAGACTCTGATCCAACCTAAAGAGATGCACTTCCTAACATCAACAAAAATCTAAGTAAGAAAAAGAGCAGCCAATATTGACCGAAACAACCTATAACGCTGTGAGTAACAACCACACAACAGGAAACTTATAAAATCAATCTATAAAAAATACCAAAAAAATTGAGGAAGAACAAACACACAAAGCTGAGTATTTTTTTGGTGAGGGTGAGAAGCAAAGCACACGGAAAAGATAAACGAAATACATAGATAGTAACGGTTTAATATCAAAATATTCAGAGAGAACACAAAACATCTCAAAGAATAATTTTCAAATAATTCAAATAAAAAATAAAATACAATTTATAACGTTAAACTGTTAATCTTAAAACAACAAATGCAAAGTTATTGAAATTTAATATGTTTTACATTAGAAGCTTTACTATTATATACAAAACATATTATTGAAAAACACAAACACAAAATATATAAACTTATCGCCTATTACAATATAACACAGTAAAAATATTAAATATTGCTCTTAACAAATAAAGATGACCACATAATTACATCATCCAAAAAAATAAGATCGATTTCATTTATTTTGAGTTTTCGGTTCGGTTTCATTTTAGCCGATAACTGAAGAGTAATCCGAGTTGAACCGAACAAATACAAAGCTAATAGTATAAAACGTGACAAAAAGTTTATATTATTCCAAATGAGATGACACAAAATAAAAGATAAATAAAAATGTAGTTTATATAACTAGCATGAATTAATCAATTTAAGTTTTGGGGGCATCTTTACTATCATATCTAATTATTGATATATATATATATATAGTGAAAAGTAATATTTCACAACATAATATATATATATATATATATACATATAAATATATATGTATAAACTCTAATTTAGTATAATCATTGTAAAATGAAGTCCACATTTATAAATTATCTAAATTATAATTTAAATTAATAAATTTCAATCAAATAATTAACAATTTAGCTATTACACTTTCAAATTGTCATGCATATATTTAAACTTAAATTCTTTCGTAGTAACTCTGCAAAAACTACAATCAAATTAATAAATTCCATAAGATCATGTATATATTTTGTTTTCTAAAATACTGTTGAGAAATATTCTAGATTATAAAACCATAGTCAAATCATAACAATATTAGCAATACCGGCGCCGGCAAACCCTAGTAATCCTATATACTGTAGTTTTGATGTGATACTATAAAATGTGCAATACTATGAGTTTAAAGTACTCATATTTTTAAAAAATTTATTGTTTTCGTCCCTTCGAATAGCAGTCTTTAATTAAAACTACAGAAAAAACGGCAAAAGAATACTTTATAACATATATCATGATAACATTTTTGAAAATTCACTTTCTAAACTTCTGAAGTGAAACTTACAATTATTTTAAACCATACTTATCTACTATCACTTTTAACTCTCAAACTAATAACTCAACCATATCAAACAGTAAATTTTAGTTTTCGTTAAAACGGGAGTGGAAGTGGAAGTCTGACATTGTGAATAAAATGAAAAGGAATATGATAAAGTAGACAATGATAATATGAAATTAATTTATATAAAATTTTATTTATTCTTATTTTTTTGAAGGTATGTGTAATAAAAATTTATTTATAAAGTTTAAGAGTTATAACTTTTTTAGCAGTATTTTTTTATGAATCTACTATTTTATTAAAAAGACAAAGGTGTAACTAAGCATTCTTTTCAGAAGTTTTATAAGCTCATATATAATTTTATTTTATCTTAAATTTTGTATTTCAATTATAAAATACACCTTTATGTGTGTGGATAAATTAACACAAATTACTATCGTATGCCATTTAATGTTTTCCTTAAACAATAATTTCTTGAAATAATTTATTTTTGTTAAGCTTTTCTTTATAAAATTTAAAATAATATAATATTTTTTAAGAATATTTAAAAATTTTCTTAAAATATAAATTCTATGTTATCAGTATTTATCTTACCATATTTTTACATCATCTTTTTTTGCCACGTCATACTCTTACATCATCAGTTTCTGAGACAAATATAAATTCAATGTTTAATATGCTAAAGTTGTTGGTTGAAATGATAATGAAAAATTTAAGGTTTAAAGTGTGTGTACTACTATTTAAGAAATTTAAAATACTATTTTTTAACATTTTCTATATACAATGGTAAAATATTTGTTTCCCGTAGTAGAATTATATTTTCACGACAAATAGTTTGGGAAACTTCTACCAGTGGCGGATCTAGGACATATATTAATCGGGGGTATTAAGATAAAGTTTGAGTTAGTCGGAAGCACTTTCATAGAAATTCATTTAGTTTTAACACAATTGCTTCAGAAAATCAAAATTTAGTAAGGGGCATGTGACCCGTTGGTTGTAACGTACGTCTGCCAGTGACTTCTACTACTGTGTAGTGGCTGGTCGATGGCTCCTCTCGAGATATTTTGGCAAAGTTTCCTCATAGAAATACTTTTAGCTATTGTACACTACATGTAGAACTTGGTATTCGAATAGCTGATTGGATTCTAGTCGGATATTTATAATTTTTGGTATTTCGATATAAAAATAAAGAATCCACTTAAATATTAGTTCGGGTTTGGATATTTGTAGAAAAAATGATTGCTGGCTACACGAAGTATCGGCCGTCACATGGCTAACCATGCAAACTAAATTAATGTATATTTAGCTACACGAACTATATGTAATGCATGACAACATCGCTCAATTTAATGATGTTATGTAGTTAACATCACAAGTTTAATTTCATGCATCCAAAAACTGATGTAGATGTGTGAGACCGTTTAAATATTTTGTTTCATCAATTAAAATATAATCAATTTGACCGTAAATTTACTAAAATTGGATTTTAGTCAGCCTTTTAAAAGCGCAAAATATTTTTAACAAAATTTAATTTAAAAATCAATATTTTTTGATAAGTAGTGTTTTAACCTTTTTATTCAATGTATTTGAAAACTATAAAATTATAATATTTTATTATAAAATATGAAAGTTATATAAGATTATTTAATTTTTTTTCAATTATCTAATCTGTTTTTTTATTATATTTTAATAATAGTTCTGTAATTCATTTGATTAGTATGTGATATATACTTATTTGATAGTTTTTTGTAAAACTTATTTGATGTCTATTTATATATTGACTCTAAAATTTGATTTGGTTGATGTAAAATTAATTAAATTAATGAATTATTTTATTTCTATTTTCATAAAAAAATTTCATTCATAAACTTAGCAAAAATTTAATATTAGATTTCTATTATTAGATTACTTTTATTCTTAACAATATATAATTAATAACTATATACACAAGATAATATTTGGTTTATGGTTTAAGTTGACATCAAATGAGTTTAAAGAAAATAAAATATCAGATTGACATCAAATAAGTTTTATAATTAAAAATAATAATATCTTATATGAATTTCAAATTTAATATAAATATAAATAATATAATTATATTGTTATCAAATACGATAAAAAATGCTAAAATTCTACTTATCAAATAATATTAAAACATATTGATTTGTAATTTAAATTTTGTTAAAAAATATTCTTACGCTTGAAAAACACAGATTAAAATCCAATTTAGTTATATTAATGTCAGATTGGTTATATTTTAATTGATGAAATAAGATATTTAAACGATATATGATATCCACATCAGTTTTTGGATGAACGAAATTAAACTTGTGATGTTAATTACATAACATCATTAAGTTGAGGGATGTTGTCATGCATATCATATACTTCGTGTAGCTAAGTATACATTAATTTAGTTTGCATGTTTAGTCATGTGATAGCTGATAATTCGTGTAGCTAGCAATCATTTTTCCATATTTGTATTTCAGATTCAGTAATTTCGAATATATGTTCATGTACTTTGGATATCGGATATAACAGATTAAGTTTGGATACCTGAACTTACTCAGAATGAAACCAGTTTGGGTGTTTTTATATTTTGGTATGTTTTCAATTCAATGTTTTTTTTTTGGATTTGGGTCCGGATATGGGATAACATGCTCATATCCTTTACGTGTTCCTTTTTCTATGGAGATGGAGAATTAATGATCATAATTTTAATAGGTTTATTTAAATTTGGTCCCTTTATGTATTAAGTTTGGGATTTAGAAAAACAAATGATATATTTAAAATTTTTAAAAGCAAACTGTTTATCCAACATCTCATTTATGACTTTTTTATCAAAAAAAACATCTCATTTATGATTCTGTTTATAGGATTAAACCAAAGTATAATTATCTTTCCAGGCTTCTTTCGCACATGGATTACGCCAGACAGCACCACAAACGTTTGATTAATCCCAAAGAGTCATGCTGCAAAAGTAGTGTTAGACTTTAGACTGATCGCACTGTGCAACCTATATTACAAAATCATTTCAAAACTCCTATCACATCGTTTATGTCTAATACTGGGAGAGATCACTTCTAAAAGTCAATTCGCCTTCTAACCAGGACGAGCTATCTCGAACAATGTTCGCATCACACATGGGGTCTTACACTATCTGAAAATGTCAGAGACAGATAACATTGTTAAATAGTGATTAAAACCAATATGAACAAGGTTTATGATCGTCTTTAGTGGAGCTTCATCCGTTTAGTATTTGAGCAACTTGGCTTCGATTAAGTATGGACCACCTGGATTATGCAGTGCTTTTCGACAGTATCATACTCATTCTTGGTCAACGATTCAGCATTGGGAAGCGTTATTCTTATCAGAGGTATTAGACGAGGAGACCCTTTACGGCCCTATTTATTTATTCCATGCGGAGAAGTGCTGTCTGGCTTATGCACCCAAGCACATGAGAGCCGAAATCTCATCTGGATCAAGGTGACTACGCAATTCTCTTGGATAAATCATCTCCTCTTTGCCGATGAAACTATGTTTTTTTCTCAAAGCGAGCACTGAAAACTGCTCTTCACTGAAAACTATGAGGTGGCATCGGGCAGCTTATTAATACGGGTAAATATTCTATTTCCTTCTCAGCGAGAACAACAGGTTACACGAATCAGTGTTAAATAATCCTTGGTATAGCTAATGAAGGACGTGTTGGAAAGTATATTGGCCTTCCGGAACTCCTTACTCGCAAGAAACATGATCTCTTACTTCAGTTGTTGATATGATAAAATTGAGAAGAGCAGCCTATTCCACTATGTTCCTTCTATCAGCCAGGAAACTCACGATGCTGAAGGCGGTTCTCTCGGCAGTCCCTATGTACTTCATGACTTGTTTCTATTGATGACTGAAATTTGTGATCGTATTTCAGTCAGCTCTCATTAGATTCAGGTGAGATTCGAACCCAACAACAAAAAAAGTGAGCTGGGTGGCTTGGGATGCTCTTGATAAACCAAAAATAAAGGATGGTCTCCAGTTAAGAGATATTCAGGCTTTCAATATAGAAATGTTGGCAAAGCTCTCATGACGGATCCTCACCCGACCAAGCAGTTTGCTTGCTCGTACCCTCTTGGGTAAATACTGATATCTTATCTTGGACATGCTGGAACATCTGGACTGCAAGGAACAATCTTTTGTTTAAGAACCACCTTTCTCTGCTAGTACTACTATGGCGAACGCTGGAGCTAGAGAATGGTTGGTGACACAGGAATCATGCAGACCACTCTACCAAATACTGCTTCTTTGTCGTTCTCCTACACATCTTCCACCAGAGGTGACTCCCTGAAATTCTGATGCAATGTGGAAGAGCGATTCGTTTACAGCTGGTTTGGGATGGATTATTCACTGTGATCACACTGGCCAACCCATCCAAGGATCATCATGCTGCGGTTCAACTCCTCACCCTTAGTGGAGGTCATTGCCTTAAAGATGATACTGCTCGCAGCTCGTCTTCTTGCATTTTTAAATTCTGGATCAGATCCGACTCCCAAGGACTCATCAGAGCCATCAACTCGAAGACCTATCCAATTGAGTTTTTTGAATATTTAACGTATATCGAATTTCTATCCGCTTCTTTTGATTTTGCTTGTTTTTCTTTATCCCGAGAGATCACAACTCAGCCGCTGATCTACTAGCAAAATCAGCTCTGCATAATGCTACTCACCCTATGTACTAAACTCTACTTTTTCATCTAATCAAGATTGTTGTTAAAAAAAAAAAGAATGTAAAAGATTTTGCCCAGAGAAAAATTATTTTTACATGTAGCAAATATCAAAATTTTGAAGAAACAAATACTTGAAATGACCATTTCTTCGCAATTTTAAACAGAACCTTCGATATATTAAAATACATGGTCATGCATGTTAAAATACATTTATCTATTGAGATGTGAACACAATGCAGATAAATTATATATCGTAGACTTACGAGACGCGTTAAATTTTCTGATTTATCATAGTTTTATGGGAATAATCTAATATAGTATTTCAAATGGCGAAAAACTCCAATAAGAGAGACTCTTGCTTGCAAAATGGATTAGGCCCTGGAAAAAGTCGTGACGCTTTCCTTTAAAGACATGGAAAGAAGAAAATCGTGGCACATACTATGTAGTTTCTACCAAACATAGCTGTTTGCAACAAGTTTTTTATATTAAGATTTATTATTATTATTTTTTCTTTGATTAATCAGGAGGTGATCCCAAAAGCTTTTTAGTTTCAAAGACTAATCCTTTTGAGGTCCATGGCGCTCCACGTATTCTTGCGATTTAACGCTAATCCGAATGGCAATCGAATCCAGGGCAAAAATTCCAGCCGGAACCCCTTTACCACTAGACCAAGACACTTTGGTTAGTTGGTCTAGTGGTAAAGAGATTGATGTTGTAAATTCCGCCACCAAGATTTAATTCTTGCTGGGAAAAAAATACTTACAATGTTTGGGATTTATTATATTAAGACATTTAAATTCTTTTTTTTTTGTTTATATATGTACCTATTTTATATATATATATATATATATATTAGTGTTTAAAATTATAGTAAACATTCTTGGTTTAATTTTTTATAAAATAAATTATTGTATTTTTAGTGAATTAAAATTAAAATATAAAAGAGTATATATTTTTTATTTTGTATATTTCAAATTTAAAATATTTTTATATATATTTATCCATGGTGGTCTGCAAACGGTAGGTGTTTTTTAAAAAGGTTTGGAGTGGGTTAAAAAGCGATTTATTGATTTTTTTTTACAAAATGTCAACAATCATTATTAACTCCAAAAATTACATTTGTGGGTGGTAACAGTGAAACTAATATAATCGTAGGGCTAAACATTTTAATTTTTAAATTTGATTTGATTTGTGGTCATTTAGAATCAATAAAAAAAATTGGTACCAATAAACTTCTGAAGTAAAGTATATATTAAAAATCAATATCTGTTAAAATTGAACCAAATCAAAAATACTGAAATTTTGAGAAATATATATCTCATCCGCTCAGATAGATATATAAGTACATATATTTTGATTAAATTTAGAGTTTTTAATTTTAAATTTAGATTTTTAATTGTATAATTATTTTAACATATAATTTGATATATTATATTTACATTATTATTTATAAAATTATTAAATAAATTAAAAATGATAACAATTTAAGTTTTGTCTTAATATTATTGCTAACTAAGTTTAAAATTTACAAAACATGTAATTTTACCGCTTCTTTTTATTTTATTTTATATATAATGTAAAAGTATATTTTAAAGAGAAAAATTATATCAAAACTTTTAAATTAATTGTACTGATCAAAATAAATGAAATATCCGTAAATGTTCATAAATATCTATTTAGATATCGTTTTTTTTTTGGGATATCCATGTTTTTCCGAAAAATAAATCGACAAATTAGATATATGTGACCCACCAAACAAATTAACCGAAATTCTACTATTTGCTATATCTTCACCCCTATTCAAGAAATGCGGGTTATTTTTACTAATTCTACACCACAGCTAAAAATATGTTACTTTACTAATCCACCACCACAACTAAAATATGTCCAAGCCTATAAATTAACTTTAATAGATGACCTCCTCAATTCCAGGTGGCTGCGCACTGGTTTCTTCCCAATTTCACTGATCTTTCTTCATTTTTTTTATATTTTTCAAATATACATTAAATAAATAATACTTGAGAAACCTTCAACGAAGGTGACCTTATCATTTTCAAAGGGGTGGAGTACAATTATGTTATGCCCTACATACGACACAAATAGAAAAAATTACTACCATTGCCATTGTGACAAGAAGAACAAAAAAAAAAAACACTGCCAAATCTCGTGAAAATGGACGGAAACGCTGTTTGCATCAGTTTCAACAGATGGGAGGATACGATACGGCACTCCTTTATCAGCCATCTCTCCGCGGAGTTTCACCGCAAAAGCATTTATGTCTCCACCTACCAAAACTCTGATACAGCTATAGCGAAGGCTAAGGTGTCTGTGGTGATTTTATCTGAGAAATCTGTTTTGAACTATCGGTTCCTGAAGGAGATAGTGAAGGTTTCTGCGTGCCGGAGTAGCCACGGCCTGCTGGTGGTTCCAGTTTTCTACGGACTCACGAAGTCAGTATTGAGGAAATATTGCTTGCTGTTGAAAAAGATGTATCCTGAAGACCCGGTAGCCGACTGGCGTAATGCTCTACTTGAAATCGCAGACTTGCCAGGATACGCATCATCTCTTGAACGAAGGTGATTTAATTGTTCAAAACTATTTGCTTTATAGTTTATTTATTTATTTTTAATGACAAAATGACTTTCAATTATATGAAAGCTTATTTAAAACACTGGTTTGAACTAAAGACTAAAGAAAACCCCTAAATAATAATTTATTATTTTGGCGAAATTTGAAATATATCCAGAAATGCATGTTTATTCCGGAATTTTTTTTTATTGATGTCCTCTTTAGTTAGTAAATTAAATCTTCTGTATGTTGACTTGAAAAATCTCTATTCAGCGATTCCGAGCTTGTGGAGGAGATTGTTGCAGACGTGCGTCAAAAGCTTGACCTTGGGGGTACAATTGGAGTCTACTCAAGAATGGTAAAGATACAAAACTTGCTCCACAAGCAACCACTAGGCATTCGCAGCTTAGGGATTTGGGGTATGGGAGGCATAGGGAAGACGACACTTGCTAAAGCAGCTTTAAAACAATATTCGAGTGACTTTGATGCATCTTGTTTCGTCGAAGACTTCGACAATGACTTTCAGGAGAAAGGAGTCTATGGGTTATTGGAGAAACACTTGCGTGAGAAGGTTGGCTTAAGAAGTCACGTTACAAGACTGAGTCTCCTTATAGACACGTTACGTCAAAAACGAATTATTCTTGTTCTCGATGACGTGCGCAAGCCATTGGGTGCAACGACTTTTCTGTCTGAATTTGACTGGCTTGGTCCTGGAAGCTTGGTAATTATAACCTCGCGAGATAAACAAGCACTTGTACAGTGTCAGGTCAACGATATATATGAAGTTCAGGGCTTGAACAAGCACGAGGCTCTTCAGCTCTTGTCCCGATGTGCAGCATTTGGGAAAGACGATGTACCAGATCAAAAACTCATGGAGCTGTCTATGAACCTAGTTGACTATGCTGACGGAAACCCTTTAGCTCTCAGCGTTTATGGTGAAGAACTGAAGGGGAAAACGCTGTCTGAAATGGAGAGTGTTGTCCGAAAACTCAAGCGTCCTCTTCCCGACAAGATTTTTAAAACACTCAAGATCAGCTATGACTCTCTTGGTGACACTGAGAAGGAAATATTCCTGGAAATAGTGTTTTCCTTTAGGGGAGTGAATATCGACGACGTGATGCAGTTTCTTGAAGGTTGTGGATACTTCCCTCGAGTTGGAATCGATGTCCTTATGGACAAAAGTTTGGTGACTGTTTCAGACAACAGAGTACAAATGCATAATCTGATATACGATCTTGGTCTCCAAATCATCAAGGATCCAACTGAAGAGACTGAGATGGCTTATAGATTCGTAGATGCTTCCAACATTCAATCTCTCCTTGAAGAAAACGAAGTCGAAGATCCTGAAGCAGCACCAACAATGGTAATACTCGTCTGTCACATTCTTACCAATCTTTAAAGAAGTTTTGCATTTTCCAACGAATAGTTAGCATACTGGACAAAACTCTTAAAACACGTCTTATGGCATTTCCAACCCTATATCCATATTTTACTTTAAAATAAAGTACTCCAACCCAACTCCATATCCCATTTTATAATAAATTTTAAATGCAGTAATTAATTGTTTGTTTATTCATTATTTTATTATGGAGTGTAAAATAAATTAGGATTGAAACATTTTTAATCCATATTTTAAAAGAAAAAAATGGAGTTTTAATTGTTTTTTTTTTGGTCAAATGAGTTTTAATTGGTTAATGTAACATGGTTTTTGTTTTTTCCGAATACAAGTAACCAAAACATTTTGGTTTCTCTTGTTTATCTCAGTGTATTGAAGATATCAAAGGCATTAGCATGGACATGTCTAACTTAGACTTCGAAGGTCATATTGCGTTTCAGGATATGTATAACCTTAGATCTCTCAAGGTTCACAGTTCCAGTCCTGTTAAGAGCCCCATATTATGTCTTTCCGAGGACCCTCAGTCTTTGCCGCCTGAGCTAAGACTTCTCTACTGGACATACTGTCCTCTGAAATCATTGCCACAAAAATTTGATGTTCAGTATCTTGTGGAACTCAATATGCCATGCAGTCAACTACGGAAACTTTGGGGAGGAACCAAGGTTAGAAACACATCAATACACATAGTTTCAACTTCACTAGATTATTACTAACTTTCTTTTATTCATTGTTTTTTTTTTTTTTGGTTTTGGCTTCTTTGTTCAGAATCTTGACGTGTTAAAGAGGATCACGCTCAGCCATTCCCTTCAACTAGTTAACGTTGATGACCTTCAACATTCTCGAAACATCGAGTTAATTGATCTCCAAGGATGTTCAAGTTTAAAGAGTTTTCCGGACATGGGTCAATCACAACATCTCCTAGTTGTTAATCTCTCAAACTGCATAGAGATCAAAAGTTTTCCAAAAGTCCCACCGTCTATCAAGAAACTGCATCTCCAGGGAACTGGCATAAGAGAGTTAGATCATCCTGTTAGCTTCTCTAATCAAGATTTTGGCAAGCTTGCTTTCTTGAAGCTGAGAGACTGTTCTAACTTGAGAAATCTGCCTGACATGGTTAGTTTTGAGTCTATCGAAGTTCTTAATCTTTCTGGCTGCTCAGAACTTGAAAAGATTCAGGGTTTGCCACAAAACCTGAAAGAGTTATATCTGGCCAATACTTCCATAAATGAGATTCCATCCTCTCTGTGTAAACTTGTGACACTAGATATGGAGAATTGCAAAAGGCTTAGACGCCTGCCAATGGGTATGTGTAGCATGAAATCTCTAACCAAGCTGAAATTATCTGGCTGCTCAAATCTTCAAAACATTCAGGATGTACCAAGAAACCTCAAAGAGTTATATCTGGCGGGCACTGCCGTAAAAGCCTTCCCATCACCGTTTCTTGGGAATCTCTCTAAGCTTGTCATATTATGTATGGAGGATTGCAAAAAGCTTCGGCATCTACAAGTTGGAATGAGCAAGTTGAAATCTCTCGTCACACTCAGACTGTCTGGCTGCTCGGAGCTGAAGACTATAGTTGATTTCCCTCAAAATCTAAAGGAGTTATATCTTGGTGGCACTGCCATTAGAGAACTGCCATCTTCTATCGGGGATCTCGCTGAGCTTGACACACTGGATTTGAAGAGCTGCAAAAGACTCCGACACTTGCCAGTGGAAATGCAGAACTTGAATCCTCTCAAAGTTCTTGATCTACTGAACTGCACAGACCTTGAGGTAGTTACCACTACTCTCCCAAAAGTCAGAGAATTACGTCAAGTTTATACAGTCATGCCACTTAGATCAAAGCTGCCATCTTCTGTCTCAAGATTCTATGAACAGATAGTCACTTTGTCTCTACATAAGGCACGCTTGGAACATATTCCTGAAGATATATGCTTGATGTCTTTACTAAAGGCATTGGATCTTAGTGGAAACTGTTTCAGAAACATTCCAGAAAGCATCAAGGAGTTTTCTAAACTACTAAGTCTAAGGTTATGCCATTGCAAAAACCTCAGAGTACTCCCACAGCTTCCCCAAAGTCTACAACTCTTGAATGCGCATGGTTGTTCCTCTCTAATATCAATTCCTTTAGACTTCTTTCAGAATTCTAGTTACTATACATTCAGTAATTGCTTTCATCTTTCGCCGTACATGGTTAGCTACGTTTTAGCCGAGGCACAGGCTACTGTAGAAGAACACATGGGACCACAACGTCAGCAGAAACTCGAAAAAGTTCTGGCTGTCAGGCTGTGTCTACCCCGTCGAAATTATAAATATAGACTACACCCCTATCTGCAACCAGGATCTTCTGTAATGCTAAGACTACGCCCCTATTCAAGAAGCATGCTCGTGGGCTTTTCTCTATTCGTTGAAGTTTCCTTCTCAAAGGATTTTCATAATGCTGCTGGTTTAGGCTTCAGGTGTGTTTGCAGGTGGAATGATAAGAAAGGCCATGGTCATAAGCTTGAGAATGTTTTTCAATGTTTGCCTCTAGGAGAAGCTGTTCCTAAGATTACAAAAGATCACATGTTTGTCTTTTTTGACCTCAAAATGCATCCAAGTACGTTTGAAAGAGATGTCACAGGTATCTCGGCTGATCTAGTTGTCTTTGATTTGTACCCTGTCAACAATGAGGAGAAGCCTATAGGTGATAGTATCAAGGTGAAGAAATGTGGAGTCTATGTGTTCAATGGTGCATCTGGTAGTTCAAGTCGAAGCACGAGAAGACCTTTTGGTTCTTCGTTGGATCGATTAAGGCTTTCAGAAGATGAAGTTAAAAGAAGGTTGAGAGTTAGTTATGATGGCTTACAAAAAAGAGAAAAAGATGTATTTCTTTACATAGGATGCATGCTCAGTGACGAGAAAGTTGATATGCCATTGCCATTTCTTGCTAGCATTGACTTTGGGTCAACGCTAGAGGTTTTAGCCAGTAAGTCTCTCATACAAATATCTTCCAAGGGGGAGGTAAGGATGCAACTTTTGCAAAGACAACTGTGTAGAGACATTGTTCGTAGAAAATTCATGATGCATGCTAGCAAAAAAGGGTCGGTATCTGAATTGCTTGGCAACCGGGAGTACCGTCACTTTTTGAGCTTCAATAAGGAAGATGTCAAGAAAAGTTTCATCGGTTACTTTATCTACAAGCTCAAGATCAATAGACTTCGTGCACTCAAAGATGATCAGATCCTAAAACGTTTGCTGACTGGCAAGGCTATAAAGGAATCAATCATTGCGGTGACGTGCCTTGGAGAAGCTATTGTAGACAGAAGAAGAAAGGTAGAACAGATGAGTCGACTAATGAAGTGAAGAGAGGTGCTGATCTTGATAGGCTGGTGAGAGTTATGGTGCAATATTTATCACTTCATACATTTCTGGAAACGTCTCCTTAAAGTGTTTTTTATGAGCGAGATCATCCGGGGTTGCTAATTAACTCTGCATCATGAGAGGGATAATTTGCCTAATATCTTAGATGTGAGAAATCAATACTTGCCCTCTTATGTTAAACAGATGGTTTCCCCTTATTTTTCAAGTATTTTTGGCATCTCTAATAATTAACTTCTTTTTTTTTCTTCAAAATTTGAATTTCTTTAAACAATGAATCAACTTGTTGTCTACTGGCTTGCTTATTTTTTGCATCAAAAAATAATATTCTTTTTTTTGAGCAACACAAAAAATAATATTCAAAATATATTTTATCACCATTTTACAGTTACTTATTAATAATATCTTATACTTTTAAATTTTACTAATTTGATACAACTATTTTGTTTCAGCAATAATCCGATATAACATATTCATGATAAATTAGACAAAATAATACACAAAATATTATATTTATAAAAATACTAAATATATAAAGCTCTTAATTAATTAGCCAAAAGTATTTAAAAGAGAGTTTATTTCACTCAAAATTCTTCTAATTTGAATATAGAATTCTAAGTAATTAATATTTTCATGTTTATCTTTATTAACATCTAATTATTTGAAAATAGTAATATAATTTTTGAAATTATTTGGGAGCCATCAACACTTATAATTTATCTAAGTTCATAATAACAATAATTTGATATAAAATTCATCTTAAAAATGAAAAACTAAATATTATTTCTTCAAATACTGTTCAGTTCTTCTAAAATTAAATAAATATTGTTCAATTGTCTAAAATTTGAAAAATACTGTTCAATTCTTCAACATTTAAGATATGAAAAAAATGACGTACTATTGCAGCAAAAAAAAAAATAAAACAAAAAATAGAAAATGACACCATTAGAAACGGTTCAATCGGGCTTTGGTAATAGTGGTGGATATAAAATTATTTGTGGTCATTTAAACACTAAACTGAGAGCCTCAATGGATATCTAATTCTTTTTAACTTATATTTTGTGTGTCTTCTTGCATAAATTAAAATAACGTGATCAATAGTTCAAAACCTGTAAATATTGACCAATAAAAGCTTCAAACTAAATAACCACTAACAAAAGTATATGATCAATGTTTAGGTTAATTTTGAACCTCTCTATATTCATTAGTATCAGTGTTGAAATATCTAGCTTTTTTATGGTACTATATTTTGCGATTGATTAGTATTCTTGGGCTTAATTATTATGTATTCGAGTCTCATTTGAAGTCATGAATTTGGTCGTGGTGCCCCTTTGTTTCGACTCTATTCCTTAAAGCTCATTAAGCATTACAAATTTACAATTTTCAAGTCATCAAATTGGTTAAGTGAAAAAGAGAACACAACTAATTGGAAATGTTAACATTAAGGCTTGTTAGAAAGAACGTAGTTGTGATTTAATGCTTGAAAAACTAACATTGAAGAAATAATATTTAGTTTTAGTTTAATCTTCTCAAACTTGTATGAGCGCCTCTAGATATATGCCATTGTTCCCCTGTCAATGAGCCAAATATCCACAAAACTTTAGTTAATTACCAATTCTATGATTTAGTCATAAATGTAGATTAAAGAGCTGCTAATTTTCAACTGACAAAAAAATATAAGTTAATATTTACAAGGATGGAAGTGGACACCACGAAAACTTACATGAAGTCAATTAGACATAGTTAAAAATAAACTAATCGTATAAGTAATTACTAAATACTGTTTTGCCAGCCAAAAATCATATGAATAATCCATCCAATATAATTCAAGAAATAATACAGCGGTACCAAACTCAATAAACTTGAAAGCTTGACTTGACCTGTTATTAAGGGAGACGACTTGACTTCTTCACATTTTGTTTACAGGATTTATTTAATTAGGGAAATATTTTAAATCAAGATAAAATATTTTATATGTATCTATATCAATTTCACACAATAGACTTACCCAGATAGGTTTTTCACCAGATAAATAGTCGACCAAATGAAACAAATGTTAATACATGCTTAAAAAGTTCTAAGACTCAACAAACTCATAGCAGTAAAAACAAATGTTAATGATTAAGTCGTAACGTTAAAACAGCACTCATAAATAAATTTGATCAACCTATTAGTATCCTCTTTTTCATGTGATCTATCATCTAACTTTTGATACACAAATTCCCTTTCTGTTTTATCAAATTAAATAAAGAACACTTGACCATCATTACTATTTTATGTTTCTTGATTTCGTAAAAAAATTGACACCTTGCAGTTTGCAGCGACACATCAACACCATGCCCTTATATAAATACATGAAACTCTCTTCGTATGCTTCTTCATTCCCTCTTCTGATCTTCATCTGTTTCTCTATTCTCTTGGTTTAATTGACGAAAAACCAGAGAGTTTAAAGCGATGATCATTGTGTATTTCTCGCTACCATTGTTCATATTCATGGTGTTCCTTGCCATCGCTGGTTGTGTAGGATGCTTCTACATGGGTCGACATCAAGGGATAACTAATGTTGGTGGACCAGCAATGCCAACGGCCTACCCGACCGCACCACAAGCCAATCAAGGTTACAATACTGGAGCTCAACCGTACCCTCCTAACTATGCTGTCTAGTCATTAACTGTGTTCCATGCGTGGTTAAAGAATTTTCATAGACCAAAATTATCTTTCTTTCTCTTGTCTTTTCGTGTTGCTATTGTTTAATTTACATTTTATACGTTCTTCAGTTTGTTGTATCCTTAAAGTATTTCCGAGTCAGTCTTTTTAAGTTTGTATCACAACCACCTTATCAAAGTATGAATGATGGAATCAGTCTACGAATCCGCATTTGTTTGCCGGCTAATGCTAATTGGAATCAGTGTTCTATTTGCTGTTTGTTAACGAATGATGTTTGTTTATAAGGTATTGCTTTCTATTCATGTGAACAAGCTTAGATAACGAATTCACTACAATCAAAGAGAAACTATAACATATTCGCAAACATTTAAATGAATCACAATATTTAGAAATACCACTATTTTGTACTTCTTCAATTTCATAAAAGAATATAAAAGTGTCGCTTGGATACTTTTCATACATATTAAGAATTAATTGAAATGCTTTTTTATTTTCATTAATTAGATATTTTAACCAATAATATTTAAGATAATAATTTATAAAATCAATGCATTTTGCAATCAATAGTAAACTGAAAATAAAGATAAATTGCATTGACATTATAAAACAATAATTTTTATGAAACAGAGAAATGGTAAAACGACTTTTGTTTTTAAGAAACAAAGGGAGTATAACATTTTTACAATAAGCTTCCTTTGAGAAGGGTCGATGCAATGGATATTGTTGTATTACATACTTACATGTACAGATCCGTTATAGTTAGGTATTGACTGGTTTTCCCGCCACCACACACAAGCGCAACTTTTGCGGTTGGTAGCGGTTGTTGGCGTTTTGCAACAATCACTCCAACCGCTTTAAACCGCTTTAAATCGCTTCAAACCGCCTCAAACCTCATAAATTCAAAAGCTGGTTTCAGCTAGCGTTTGCGGTTGCGGGCGGTTATGGGAGGGTAAATTTTTTTTTTTCAAAAACAATATAAATAAAAAATAAAAATATTCAATAAAAATTTTAAATTAAAATTTATAAAATACTAAAAGATATCAATTATACTTCAATTAATACTATAAAATTTTAAAATAAAAGTTTTTTTTATAATTTTAAAAATTTTAAA
>OVBX01003170.1:0-17682 GCA_900406325.1 Erucastrum elatum | reverse complement strand
AAATCCGTCGGTTTATTCCGACGGACAAATGTTCTTCGGAAATTCCTCGGAATTTTCCGAGAAAACAACATTTCCTCGGAANTTTGAGATTCCTCGGAATTTCCTCGGAATTCCGTCAGAAATTTCCGAGGAAATCATTTTCCCTCGAAATTTCCCTCAGAATATCAATGTTTTCTTGTAGTGATCTATCACAGAGAAGGAAGCAGCGAACAAGGAGAAGAGAAAACTAACGCTCAATAACATTCCTTTCTCTTTAACTTGCATACTTCACAAGAAGTATATTCTAGCAGACCCAACAGCTGAAAGAATCCATCATGGACACTCGAGTGACTGTTGTTTTGGACTCTTCAAATCAAATTGTTTCTTTCAATAAATCAGGAGGAAAGGCTCTTACTGGTTTACCAGCCATCAAGGTGAGAGTTTTCACCAGTCTCCTATATAATTTTGTTTTTTTCTTCTGCAGAGCTGCGTCAAGTTAGCAAGGAAGAGAGGATACAAGAGTTCATATTCATACGATTTTAGTATCATTTAAATTTTGTTATAACAAAAACAAAATTAAACTTTTGATCACAAAATTTTCAAAGTGGATTTTCACATTTTTAATCATTTTCAGTCATTTTAATTTTTTAAAAATATAACATATATGAAAAAAAAATCTATTATATGATTCATGTGATTATTTAATTTTTTAATAATATAAAATTAAATAAATATGTATGATTTATAATCATTAATTGTTATATATATGTTAATCATGTTATGAAATTCTCTAGTTTTTATTGATAATCATATTAATAAAAATACAATATATATTTAAATGGACCAATTTTTTTTTTTTTTTAAGATTATAAGAATGACAACAAGTGGCCACGAAAACGAAAACATGTTGTAAAATTATTTTGAAAATTTTATTGACGGTCGTTTGAGAATTCCGTTCCTATCAGTGATTCCGTTAATAATTTTCCGTTTTCCTTGACGGGAAAAAATAAACACGCACACCACTCCCTCGCTTCATCTTGATGTATCAATGGAAACAGAAGAAAAAAATCTCTGAGATCCCAAGAATCACTCAACCTCCTTGTTCAATCTGAAAATTGAGCTCCTTAGATCCATGATTTGTCGAATCTCTCGTTAATATCTTTTCATCCCGGATCTGATTTCAGCTTGGGTGTCATGGATACCTTCTTTTCCGGCACTCGTCTCAGGTTTGGAATCTGTTTCTTCGATCTCCACTTGGCAGTTATTGCGTCCCTAGTTTCTAAAACCATAATGTAGCTTTCATTCTTCCAGTTTTACCGGAGAATCTGTGCTGATTTTTTTCTGCAATTAAATAGGAAATTGAAGTTGATCGGAAAATGAATACATGTATTCTGAAACGAAGTATCGTTATTAGCATTTTTTTGAGAGTGTATGATCTCTGTGTTATGCAATTGTTTGATCGTTTTGTATAACTGACGATATGAATTGTAGCGACATGATTCGGGCGATACGTGCGAGTAAAACCGCTGCTGAGGAGCGTGCCGTTGTGAGGAAAGAGTGTGCTGTGATCCGAGCTTCCATCAACGAAAACGAGCAGGACTATAGACACCGTGATCTCGCGAAGCTCATGTTCATTCACATGCTTGGTTACCCTACTCATTTCGGTCAGATGGAATGCCTCAAACTAATTGCTTCGACTGGTTTTCCAGAGAAGAGGATCGGTTACCTAGGTTTGATGTTGCTTCTTGACGAAAGGCAAGAAGTGCTTATGCTCGTCACCAACTCCCTCAAGCAGTATCCTTAAGCATTTTACTACCTTTTTTTCGGCATCTTTGTTGTGAGAACCTTGACTCGTGCGTAGAGATCTGAATCATACAAATCACTACATTGTGGGGCTTGCTCTTTGTGCTTTAGGCAATATCTGTTCTGCTGAAATGGCTCGTGATCTCGCACCTGAAGTTGAAAGATTACTTCAGTTTCGTGATCCAAACAAACGCAAGAAAGTGAGTGTTTCCCTGTCTTTTGTACATATAACAAGTGTCTTTTAGTGAGGTTGTAAAACGTTGGAATCGTTGAGAAGCTAAGTGCATGTTGCTTGAAGGAAATGTCTACTAGTTCTCTTTACTTCTGTAGAAATATACGTTATCATGTATCATTCATTCATTCTTTAATTTAAATTTGGTTATTTTAGGCAGCTCTTTGCGCTATACGGATCATCAGAAAAGTTCCGGATCTTTCGGAGAACTTTACTAATCCTGCCGCTTCTTTACTCAAAGAAAAGCACCATGGTGTTCTCATTACGGGAGTTCACCTTTGTACGGAAATCTGTATAGTCAGTTCCGAAGCCCTTGAATATTTCCGCAAGGTAATCTCTTTATACCCTATCACTTGTATTGTATGCACTGTGCTTCTTTCTTAGGGAATCTGAAAGCGGCTCTGTGTCTGGTCATTAGTCTTAGCCTCGTACTTTCTCATGGTTCCATGATTCTTGTATCTGAAATCTATATCATCCCTGCTTTCTCCATTTTGTCTCTTTAGACTCATGATCTTCTTGAGACAGTTGCATAACTGATTTGAATGTCTTCTTTCTTTTTTCTTCTGCTCATGATGGAAAACTAGTGGTTTCCTTTTCTGTTTGACAGAAATGCACAGAGGGCTTGGTTAAAACCCTGAGGGGTATTGCAAACAGTCCGTATTCACCTGAGTATGACGTAGCTGGAATTACCGATCCATTTCTTCACATCAGATTGCTCAAACTGTTGCGTATCTTGGGCCAAGGGGATGCAGAGGCCAGTGACCGTATGAATGATATACTTGCTCAGGTTCGTTTGTACGTAGTCTGTCGAGAATTATCTCAAGCCTTATGTTGTCCTAAATGACTGCTACTATGTTGTGGCCTTCTTTTTGTTTTTAAAAAGTTTTTTTTGACTCCCAACTTGATTTTTATTTTCCTAGGTGGCATCTAAAACCGAGTCAAACAAAAATGCAGGCAACGCTATCCTATATGAATGCGTTCAAACGATAATGATCATCGAAGAAAATGGTGGCTTACGTGTCCTTGCAATCAATATCTTGGGAAAATTCTTGTCCAACCGAGATAATAACATCAGGTTTTAAATGACTGCCCCTAGTATTTGAGTTTTCTGTTACCTTGTCTCTGACATCTTATTATTCGTCGACATTAGTCTTCCGCTCTTCGTTTGCCATTAGTTTTCAGTGATTTTTTATTCGTCTATTTGAAGGAGTAGGGGTTTCAAAAGATAAAAGAAAACAAACCTGATATGTTTTGACAGTTTGTGTAACTATTTTATGTTGAAAACAAGTGATAACACACTTCATCTAATGCCTTCCCCAGCTCTCCATTGTTACCTTCCACAAAAAAAAAATATAAACCTTAGCTTTTCTTTCTCAGATATGTAGCATTAAATATGCTGATGAGAGCCTTAACAGTTGATTCCAAAGCGGTTCAGAGACACAGAGTTACAATACTGGAGTGTGTTAAGGTACTTAATGTGGTGTTACAATTGCCTTATTGGTGTATCTTACTGAAATACAGCGTATTTTGTTTTTCTTTCCTACTGGTTACGGAATGCTATTTATCCTCAGAGCTAACCATGCTACCCAGCTCGGTATCACAGTAGAGTGACTTTATCTTGTTTTTCGTTTTAACATTTAACCATTGAATCCTGTTTAGGTGGCCTGAGAATTTATTAAATGGAGTGTGTTCTTTGTATCTTCTGGTTTAGGATTCAGATGCGTCAATTCAGAAAAGGGCACTTGAACTTATTTACCTTTTGGTGAATGAGAATAACGTGAAGCCACTAGCAACGGAGCTAATAGAATATTTGGAAGTAAGTGAACAAGATTTTAAGGGAGATCTTACTGCAAAGATATGTTCCATTGTGGAAAAGTAAGTTGCACGGCTTTTCAATAATGAAATTTCATAGTTCTAAAAGTTAGTGTCTATCAAACATGCTTGGTTATATGTGTGCTAACTTTGGTGTTTCCTTTCTGACTAGGTTTGCTCCAGAGAAAATCTGGTACATTGATCAAATGCTAAAGGTTCTATCTGAGGTATATTTTTAACCCATGTAATGAAGTTACATTTTCCATCAATTTATTGGCATCAATGGTCATGTAGATTTCTTTAATTGATGTTTTTACATGTTATGAATATAAGATGATCTTAAGTTGAGATTTCTAATCTTGATTATGTTCATAACAGGCTGGTAATTATGTGAAAGAGGATGTATGGCACGCGCTGATTGTTGTTATAACAAATGCTCCTGATCTCCATGGGTACACTGTCAGGGCTTTGTACAGAGCATTACTTACATCTTCTGAACAGGTAAATTGCATTCTTGTTTTGGTTAAACATTTCCTAGTTTATGTAATTTAGGAGTAAGACGGTCATTATGATGCTTGGGCAGGAAACCCTTGTGCGGGTTGCAATATGGTGCATAGGAGAATATGCTGATCTGTTGGTTAACAATAATGGAATGCTTGAATTAGAAGAACCAATAACGGTGAGTACCATCATTCGGCGGTTTTTGTTGTGACTGATACTGGAGGAGACAGTTATGTGTTCCTCACATCCTCGAAAGCAACTGCTTGTATTGTTTATTTTCCGCACTAGCTCGCTCTTCTGCTTTTTAAAAAGTGAAGAAATTGGTTTATTACTAAACTTTTCTGCGTGCAACTTTTTGATTGAATATCTATCTGTTGATGCTAAAGATAATATTATTTAGTCAGGTATGTAGATATTGATTTATCTTCTCAAACTTCTGTAATCAGGTAACAGAATCAGATGCAGTGGATGTTGTCGAGACTGCTTTTAAACATCATACATCAGATGTCACAACTAAAGCAATGGCACTCATTGCTTTGTTGAAAATCTCATCTCGTTTCCCTTCTTGTTCAGAGTATGCCAACTCCTAGCTAGCTTGATTATGTCATTCACTGCTGATTCTAGATTTTTTGTTTGTTTATTAGGGTATAACCATGCATCGATTGAATCGATTCGATTCTTTTCACGGCCCTGTAATTTTGCATATATTTTGGTCGCAGTGGAAATTAGTCAATGATGCTTCTCGCCGATGGCTTTGTTGTATTTGCTTGCAGGAGGGTTAAGAGTATTATAGGACAGAACAAAGGTAGCTTTGTCTTAGAACTGCAACAAAGATCTATGGAGTTCAGTTCGATTATACAAAAGCATCAGAACATAAGGTAATTCTTTTGAAATTACTGGACATATCTGTTTTGATTAATTTGTAGGAGAGAGTTCCATGGATATTAATCGACCCAATGGAACTATATTTATGCAGATCTTCCCTGGTCGAGAGAATGCCGGTCCTTGATGAGGCAACCTTTAGTGGAAGGAGAGCTGGTTCCTTACCAACAGCTGTGTCAACTTCCGGAAAGTCTTCACTTAGTATTCCGAACGGTGTTGTTAAAGCTGCAGCTCCTCTTGTAGATTTACTCGACCTGAGTTCTGATGATGCTCCTGCTCCTACCTCCTCCAGTGCTAACTTTCTTCAAGATCTTCTTGGCGTTGATTTAACACAGCCTTCGCCACATCCTGGTTAGATTTCCAAAATATGTCATATTCCTTTCCACCATCGAAATAACAAATAACTATATTAGTAAGAGTTGTTTGGGACCTTCGGGTATTGCGTGATGATGATAAACATCTGTTAATCATGTCTTCTTGAAGTCTTAAGGCAGATCATAGTTTTCTTCAGCCTGGTCATGTTTCTGTAAGTTGTTAACTTCAGAGGCAGTATTACCAATCCAAAATATGACCTGAGGAAAGATGTTAATTTTGTGCAGTCAAGATAAGTAAATATTTGTATGTTTTGAGGAAAGTTTAGGTTGTTTAGTTGTTAACTAGCATTGTATTGTTTAAATCTCCAGGCTCTTTGCTTATTCTCTACCTCAATCAGTTTCAGGTACCATGCAGCCATCAAAAGCTGGTGCGGATATTCTTTTTGATCTGTTGTCAATCGGAAGTCCTGCCCCTAGCTCGATCAATGGAGACTTATTATCAGTTCATGAGAATAGTGCTCCAGTAACCACCATCGATGCAATTTCGTCAAATTCTCCCACTGCGCCGTCTTCAGTGATGGATTTATTGGATGGATTTGGTAAAGATGCGATGTTAAAATTCAGAAGTTCCACATAATTGATTCATGTGATTTAAATTAGATCTCTTTTTTTCGTTTTACCGATGACAGAGGACAAGGTTCCAATATATCCGTCCATTGTAGCATTTGAAAGCAGCACCTTGAAGATTGAGTTCAACTTCACAAAGCAACCAGAAACCCCTCAAGCTACAGATATTATTGCCACTTTCACAAATCTTACTCCTAAAGTGTACACAGATTTTCTTTTCCAGGCTGCAGTTCCAAAGGTCAGTTCCTAAACTTCTTTTTATTTATAAGCCTGTTGCTTCATAGTTTACACCACGTGATCTTTCCTACTCAAAAGATCTGCCATAAAGCTTGGTTCTTGGCTAAAACGGTCTAAGCTTGTCATGACATGATTATACATATTTTAGCAAATTCTTTTACTTACTAAATCAAAATATATAACCGATTTGGATAAAGATTTGTGTCTGTCTTAGTGTCATTATAGACATCCATGTATTCTTTGGTTGATCAGTTATAAAACAGTAATCAGTAATTCAGAAAACGATTTGCTTTCAAATATATCTTTGACGATGTTCGAATTATTCATATTCCCTGTCACCACACACATTACAGTTTCTACAACTTCACCTAGATCCCTCTAGCAGCAACTCTCTTGCCGCCAATGGAAACATCAAACAAACTATGAGAGTTACAAATAGCCAGCACGGAAAGGTATTGTTTCCCTCACCATCACAAACCTCGATCAGTTGCAAAAGTCTGACAAATCTCTGGTTTTCAGAAACCCATGGTGATGCGGATGCGGGTAGGTTACAAGATTGACGGTAAAGATGAGTTGGAGGAAGGACAAATCAAAAATTTCCCTCGTGAGTTATGAGAAAAGTATTAAGGTATTCCAAGATTCATATACATATTCCTAACTCTTGTCTTTTATAATCTTTTCTCCCATAGTTTTTTAAAAAAAACTTCTTCGTAGAAAGTTTGCGCTTTTTGAATTATGAGAATGTGTCTTTTAATTTTATTCTCCTAGCTGCTTCAAAGTTCCCTTTTCAGTATTAACAATGGTTCTTTTAGTGAAGATGAGAATGTGTCTTTTTTAATTTTATTCTCCTAGCTGCTTCAAAGTTCCCTTTTCAGTATTAACAATGGTTCTTTTGGTGAAGATGAGAATGTGTCTTTTTTAATTTTATTCTCCTAGCTGCTTCAAAGTTCCCTTTCCAGTATTAATAATGGATTTATTTTTTTTTAGTGAAGATGAAAAAGGGCAAAACTCTCAAGTTGTATACAATGATGGGCTCGTCATTCATAACTAGTATAACAATATCAATTATTCGTTGTTCCTGCATCGCCTATCAGAACACATTCATAAATAATCAGTTTGCATGTGTTCTTTTAGCTCATGGGTAGTGGGAGTTCAAGTATCCAATTTTTTTTTTAAGAATCACAGTAGTTTTTAGTTTTATTTCCTCTAAAATGAAACTTCTTTTTTCATTCTGATAAAATGAAAATACATTAACATTCGCTTCTAACAAACAGGGCATATAAATGGTTAGAAGCGAAAACATGCAAGAACGTTAGCTTCATTGTAACCAGTGGAAGGGGTTGCCTTGGGGGCAAACCTTAAATCCATTAGTTTTAGTTCGATCCTGCCGATAATTATAGCTGTCACAATTCATCACTGACGAGTCAAATTAGAGCGTTCTTAATGGACTAAAGACAAAATTGGTCTATAACTGGACAAGACCAAGAACAAATGGGCATTCTTCATGTTCAAACTTTTAAATATAAGAGTTTGTTAATTTGAAGATTTATTTTATTGATTTTAAATTACAAAAAAATAATACTTTTGATGGGAAGACATATTTTTTTGTGTTTTTAGTATAAAAATATCATTTTATGGTTTTATGAAAAATACATTTTTGTGCCGGAAAAATGTAATTTCAAAAATTTTAGGAGAATACTTAATTTTATTATTTTGGAAGAATATTTAATTTTAAAATTTGTCAGGAAATCACAATCTATTATATTGGTGAGAGTTAAAATTTATTCAATAAGTAGATAAAACTTAAAATTATACTGCAATGAGTTGTCCATAGATATGTCTATTTAGACGTGTTCTAATTTGACAGACTTTTTTTCAGGACGGTTAACGACCGATCAATAAATGTTTAAAGTTATGTATCATTTGAATAAATCCATTTGGACATTTAGACGGACCATTTGTCAGTTTTACCAAAAACCAAATTCTTGTTATTTAACCAAAACAAATTGGGGTCAGTTCATACTCCTTCAGTTAAGAAATCCAGCTTCTTTCGATACTTCAATTCTTAATTGAGAATCTGAGATATTGAAAAAAGTAAGATAAAATGGATAAAAATGGTTACCATTTTCTCAAACAAGAGTAAAAAAATGATAACTGAAAAACCAGATATATGGCTTAATAACATCATCTTAGCGGTTGATGTGAGAAGTTTCGGGTATACAAATTTCTTTCATCGCTTGAGACCACCACTAGTTGGTTTAGCTCTCTAATATATACTTTGGTTTAAGCAGATCCATCAAACGAATAATTTGTTGTAGCTAAACAAAACTAAATTAAAGAGATTCTTATTACCTTTTTGTTGCATTATGTATGTAGATATGACTATCTAGAATGTAAAAGTTATGATATGTATAACTTGATGAAATAGTACAGTTGTAATCGGTTTTAGATAAGAGTTTATGCATCTACATGATTTAAGAAATCCAATTTAGATATATATATATATATACACTTTGATCTAATTAAATATTTGCTCGCTTCAAAACTAACAGGCACTGCGATTTTCCAAACTTTTGGTGCTAACTACAAAATAATTCCGTGAGTTCTTGAGTCAAGAATCTTGACCAAAACAGGCTTAAAGAAGCAGAACACTGGAAATTCCATTGCGCGAAATTAATATTTATTGTAATCCATCTCTATTTTTTTTTTGTTTTCCAGTACAAACGTAATATTTTATTCAGGCGGTGGAATCTGCAACAATCTAAGACAAGTACCGTCGGAATCAACGTACTACGTTAGCAACAAGACACTGTCTTGATTCTCTTGAAGACAGACATACACAGTTGTAAGAAAAATATTTATTTCTCTTGCCAACTAAGAGAAAAGTAATAAAATCTAAGAATTATAAAATGTCAGACTTGTGCACACACAAAAAATGTCAGACTACGGAAATCTTAGTACAATTTATACGAACAAACAGATTTATTAGACACTCAATAATCCGCACCAAGAAACCCACCGATCTTGTTCTCTCTATCGTAATTATTATTGCTGCAGTTATTGTTATAACAATCATTACTATTGTAAACATTATTGTTGTTACTATTACTACCCTCACCAACCAACTCCGTACGTTGAGCCTTAAACGCATCGTTTGGATCTTCTTGACTCATTTCTTCCTTAGCACTGTGGTGAAACGGAAAGTACCCCGGCTGCGTCGCCGGAGGTACAACAGACGGAAGCTTTGAGAGAAGAGCCTCGAGGCTACTCATCGACGGCGTTATCTTCATCGCTTGCGGCTGGTGGTGGCTGCTCATCAAGAAGTGGTGGCTGTGGTCAGAATGGTAGAAATGCTGTTGGTGATGCTCAGGCTGCGTCTGAGGAGGAGCTATTCCGAGAAAATTCCACGTGTCAGAAGGAGAAGCGTTGATGAAGGGGTAACCAGAAGAAGAAGGATGAGGAAGAAGTACTCCAGGGATGCTTTCTATATAGCTTAGCTTTTTTCTTAGCATAACAACATTGCTCAAATCCTCTATCACCTTTAATTTGTAAAAAAAAAAATTGAAGTATGTAAATTATCGTGTCTATATAACAATAAATAAAAAGCATAGCGGATATAGAGAGAGAAACCTTGTGAACAGATCCTAACTGGACAACACCTTCTCGAACCGAAATCAAGGCAATTGTCTGCATAACATTTTCATGTAAATATGCTTAACTTAATACTTATATGTACGATAATGCAATTATTATATGGAAGTTTGTATGTGTGTTGATGTAATTGAAAAAATAAATACCTTGATGCCAGATTGAAACTGAGCTTCCCATGTCCTAGGGTACTGCACAGTTACATAAGTTTGAATGGCTATGTGGTTAATATAATGCTGTATAAATCTATGTGTGTAATTTGTAACTTTCAGATGTATTGATACTTTTTCTTCTTCTAAGCCGATTATGCACGTGTATGCATATAAAGGACATTTATAAAAACGTGTATATATAGGTGTGCATATGTATATCAGCATATGTACATCAGCATATATGCTTACTGAGTCAGCAGAATTGTGCCAAGCAGATAAGAAGTTAATTTCTTGGTCATTAGGTTCTTTGTAAATCCACTTGTGACTGTGATCTGCAGCTACTTTTCCAATCAACCTGCACAAAATTTGATAAAACTTCAATCATTAGAGAGAATAATTAAATTAATTTACAATTATTAGAAGAATTCTTTATTTAGTTGACAATGATTATATAGATGCTTTCTTTTCCAGAAAATGATTAAATACTCCCTTCTCAGCAACTTTTTGATCAAAAACACTTTGCAAATTACCCTGAAGACTTGTAAGTACTTATAGATCATAAACATTGAATTAAAAAGAGGAACTTTGACCGATATAACTTTCTTAAACCAACTTAGTTACATATACATACATACGGATTTAAACTGAGTTAGAAACATAGGTATTGAAATAGTATGGTCTCTGGTCCAAGAAACAGTTTACCAAAACAGTGAAACCAAAAAGACATAGTATACTATATGAGAACGGAAAACTGAAGAAACTGATCTACTTTCGTAACAAATCTTATAATCAACAAATCTTATGCCTTATAATTAACATCTGCTTAGAAAAATATGTAATTGTATATGTATATAGTATCCTCACATACCCTTCTCCATAATTGTAGATTTCATGGGACATCTTAAAGAACAACTCAGGCAGAAGCCCTTGATATTGCTGATAATCATTTCCGTAAGTCGTCGAGCTGCCACCACCGCCGCTACATTCACTGGAGTTAACTTCCCCGGCAGAAGCTGCAAAGTTGCAAAACCCATCTTCCCAAACCAAGATCCTGCAATAAATAAATGAAACCTTATTATTAATCATATATTCATATACACTTAAGAAACGTTATATGATATAACTTATATCTTTAATAGGTTGTAATACGTGGTTTAACTAGTACCAGTTTCTCCTGTTCCCTCTTGATCTATCATAAGCTCCTTGACCATCCCATCTACTTGTGAACAGCACCAAATGATCAGAACATATTAATCATTCAAATGAAAAATACAAATACAAAACTACCGCAGAAAAGCTAGCAAAAGAAAATAATAACAAGAAAGCCAAATAAAAATGTAAAAGAAAAAGGTTTTACATTTTAATCATAAACTTACTTTGGGGGAGGATAATTTCTGGGCAAGATCCTCCAAAAAACAGCATAAACCCATTGGGAATTATCGTGTATGCATAAGCTTCTTAGTGTGTGTTGAAGAAGATGAGTCACATTTAATGGATTTAGAGGTTCTTCCATTTAATTTGAATTTTCTCCGTTTTTCTTCTTTTTTCTCTGTTTTCTTTGGTGTTAAGATTTTCTTTAGATAGAAGAAGGTAGAAAACCCTCACCATCTATCCTCCTTTATATAATAAGCTTATAGATCCATCCCCCAAAGCATCCTTTTGTTTTTGTTTATTAAATTGATAGCGGTAAGAAATTAAATTATTTACCCAGTTGGCTTCTGCTCGTGTTAATTAGCCATTTGCCTAACGTCATCTTATTCTTGTTTTCTTAACTTTTTTTTTCAAGTAGAAGTCACATAATATTCTGATGCTTGTAAAACTGTATTCAGAACTGATACCTTAGATATCACTTATTTAAGAGTTGCAGTTCATTTTAATGGTTTATTTTGCAGTACATGTGCAGATCCCCATCACCGTGAATATTGTAAGGTAAATACTCCGTGTTCTACCCTTTAACCAAAAAAAAAAACACACCATCTGTTTTATAAATAAGATTTGTGTGAATGTTTACACATTAAAATTTATTTAATGTTTACAACCTTTTAACTCAAATTTACTAGGTAAATAATATATTAGGTGTTTGTTATTAAATACATATCAATATAAATTTAATAATTTATGTCAAATCGTAAGTAATGTATATTTGTAATTGTATATATACTATTTGATTTAAGATTATGAAATAGTACAGTAAAAATGGTTACATTCAACTTTTCTTATGTAATTTTTTTTTCCGAATTATACAGAGGTATTCTGGCCTCACAGAAGTGAGTCCAGACTAATCACATATTTTCAGCTTACATTATCGATCCATATGTTGGTCAACTGTCTCCATCGATGCTGAAATCTTAATTTTCCAGTGACCAGAAGGATTCGAACTCGGGTCCGTATTAGAACCGAATGGTTCTTTTTATGTAACTTAACCACTAGTAAAAAACAAAGGCTTGATTTCTAACATACTGTGTTTGTGCAGTATACGTTGTGGTTTTCTTTTCTAGTGAGTAAAGCTGAAATAGTATATATGTGTGTGCGCGCGCGCATGTAGATCTAGTGGTACCATTTGATACATAAAACACATTTCGTCGATCGTCATATATACTTTATCCTATCCAAAACCAAAGTATCAAACTACATCAGTTTCTTTTTGAATTGGTGGTATAAACAATTTGATCGCCATCATGTAAGTTGCCAAAACCTTATAAGTTGAATATATACAAAATCTACTGTTAGTCCGGACCAGATAGTATACGTATCAATTTCTGTAAGGTACATGACTACGATACCATTAATTCTCCCTAAAATGTAGAAGCCACATATTCAGCATTATTAGGTTTTACGCAAAATGAGAAACTGTCTCTTTACCTGTAAATCATATGTAAGTTAATGTTTACTTTCATTGAATGAGTGTTTCTTCTGACAAAAAACTGTCAAACTGATTTAATTTACAATCTTATGAAATAAAGTTTGGGGTCTCTTTTCCTTTATTTTCAGCTCAGTGGCCTAACGGAAACTGTACGTCTTTCTTTGATTCTTTTGTACATTAATTATTTTTTTATCCATATTTAAATGAGAAATCATTATTTTGTGCCAAATTATCATGAGTTTAAATCATGTTTTAGTTTCTACAATAGTGTGATCCATATATATTAAAGCAGACCATTGATTTTAAATGCAACAAATGATTAGTGTACTACGTCAACTAAGCCATGAAAAGAAAGTTAGGAAAAATGTCGTTGCATGCACAAGATTTCATTGCTTATTCATCCAACCACATTCCAATTTCATGTAGATGCAATGTATCATTTTTTTCTTGTCCAAAACTTTGTTTACTTGCACAAAAACTCAAAACATACATTTTTAGGGGAAAAAAAAACTCAAAACATACATGCATGGGTGTCTGAAATTATGCACATGCGATGGCCTTAGGAATCAAGATCTCATTGATGATACTCAGGATTTAATAATCAATAAATTATATGATGGTATACCACACACCAAAATCAGAAAATCCATGATATATTCATGTCAAATCAAAATCGAAATCAAAATCGAAATCATAACACGTACCGCATCTAGGATTATAATAAGGCATATATCTACATATGGAGATGTTACGTTTGTGAATATTACATTTGACGGACCCTACCGTTTGCGGGTAGAGCCAGTGGCGGAGGGAGGTTGTAACCAAGATGGTCACATGACCCCTATGGATTTTTCAAAAAAAAAAAAAAAAAATTTACTTGCATTTTTCTTAAAAGTCTGATGAAATGCTGGAAATTTAACAAATTGACGCTTGTAAAATGTTGTGTTTAACAAATTGACTCCTGTAAAACAGAATGCTGCCTCCGCCACTGGGTAGAGCTCTATAACTTCAACCCTCACCTTATGGGTGGGCACAAATCAAAAATCCAGGTTTTTTTTTTCTTTATGGGGGATATTTGTAATTCGATATGAATAATCAATCATACGTTTCGTTTCAAATGTCCATATATCTATAAATTTTTATACTTTTAATCAGATATCGATTTGATCCATACAAATACATATTTTTTAGAAAGTCGAATAATATAAAACAATAATATTTTATTACAAATAAAAGTTTTAAGCTATGATAACTAAAAATATAAAATTTAATAAAAAAAAGTTAGAAAACTTACATAATTTGATTGGATATCCGATTGGATATTTGTTCCCATAAATATTAATATTTGTGATTTTATTTTGTTTTTATAGAAATTTCATATTATTAATTATTTTTGCTTTAAATAGTTATAAATATTTGTTTATTTTATTTGAATTGATACGGATAACAAATCAAATTAAAATTCCTGATATTTTCCCAGCCTTACATGACATGCATGATCCTTATGAATTATGATAGTTTTGACGAATTAATGATTCATTTCTGGACAGGGATACCGAGACATATATTCGAAGAAAATTAGGTAATAACTAATACGTAAGTATAGTCCAATGATTATTCTTCTATCAGTCAAAGCTACAAATTGATTTTATTACTGTTGTTCCATCTGCAACATCATTCTCTCACTAATACTATAGGTCTCAATGATGTGAATTTCAAATTTAAGTTCAGTTTCTTCGATGTCGGTGAATGAAAGTTCATAGCAAAAACAATAACGATATATATTTTTCAATTTTTAACATGGTGTACCTATTATCTATCATTTCTAAAAGCACATGTATGGTGCATGTGTGGAGGTGGTTATCTCTCTAGAAAAGAGCTCTGCCCTCTCTCTAGATTCTCGCCGGAAATAGTCTTCTCCGGCCGGCGGAGTGGGCTTCCACAGCCACCGCCGGTCCGGTTTGTGTTTTTTTTTTAATTTTTTCGCTTGCTTGTCTTCGGGGAAGGAGGGATTCTGGTTCCCTTCTCGAATTTTGGCTCGGTTTCCTGACTCTGGGACGCGGAGGCTTCTCTAGCTCCGCCGTCGCCGGCTTTGACCCCGAGGTGTGAAGGCTCTGTGCTTTACGCCGTCGGCTCTTCGTGTTGGTTCGTGGTATGTGACCCTAGGTTTTAGGGTGTTTCTAGTTTGGATCGTGTTTCATGGGTTGTCGGTTCTGGCTTCGCTGGAGAGATGTCGAATTGATCGATTGATCTCTCTGATTATGATGAAGCTAAGGCGTTTGAAGACAAGAGATGGAGATGTGGGATTACTTTAGTCCCGTGTGGTGGCTCTGGGGTTCAAGATGAGATCTCGAGGTAGCTTGATAAATCTGTTCGTGAAAGGAACCCAGCAGTGGAGGGTGATGGTGAATCGGTGGTGTTTCCCGGCCTTGCTCCGGTGATGTGAAGTGGGGAAGAAAATGGCGACGCGTGTACCTCGGTGTTGGAGGCTGAAACACGTGGGTTCTTCTTCTCTAGGTTTGGGGTGGTGCCCTACTTTGTGTTGGGCTTCATGTAATGCCTTTGCTTTTTAGTTTTAGTTGTAGTGTTTGGTTTGGGCCGTTTTGGGCTTGGTCCAGTTGGGCTTCGACCTCTAAATAAAAATAATAGACGGAAAAAAAAATCTATCATTTCTAAAATATGTTTGACAACTAAGCGTCTTACTTATATATTATGGTTATGGACGCTCTCAACTAATGTGTTGGGATTCACGACTACATCAGAGACTACGTCAACGAATCCTTCAGATACTACGTCAGGATTTAGTGATGGAAATCAAACAAGATCACATAACTTAAACCAAGATAAGGACGTCATGTTAAAAAAAAAGAAATGTCACTTTTATGGAGATATGAAAGTTGATAGGTTCCTGGAAATATTACTTTCATGGAGTTATGGAAGTTGCAAGTATTTTGGAATATTTTCTAATAGGTGTATGGAAAAGGGCGAATGCCCTAATCCAACTAGGTTAATGTAATAAACTCCTACTATATAAGAGGAGCTCGTGTGTTCTATTATGTCTTGTCCGAAAGGTCCAGTCGTGACCAAGCAAGCCGGCTTGTAGCTTGTGAGAGAGAGAGAGAGGTGCTATGTCTTTGTACTTGAGATTATAGTGAATTGCCTCATTGCCGGGCTCCAGGGACGTAGCCATTCTAGGTGAACCCTGGGTAATCAATACTGGTGTCTATCTTATATGTTTTATTTCGTGTTCTTCTTCTGTTCTCCATTATTCTACAAACTTTCATACTTTCTAACTTACTTCAGCGAGTGCGTCAGAGAGTGTCTCAGCGAGTTTGTGGGGTGTTATTTTCAACAAAGTGGTATCAGAGCCTTATGTGGCGTTAATCTCAATGTCTAAAGCAAGGATTGAGGTGGAGCGGTTCGATGGAAAGAGAGATTTCTCGTTGTGGAAGAAGAGGATGCTTGTGCATCTGTTTGTCCTTGGTTTAAAGGATGTAATAGAAGAGTCTACGTCACCTTCTGTGTCAGCTATTCAGGAGGAGGAAGACGAAGATGTCTATAGGGAGAGTTTGGCGAAAGGAGAAGCTGGAAGGCTTGGAAGATCAGAGACGGTGATGAATCTGATCAGTCTCGGTGTGGGATATCATGTGCTAAGGAAGAACGAGTTGTGTACTTCAACAGTTTTTTCATGGTCTACTCTAGAGATGTTATATCTTTCGAATACTCTACTGGATATAATTCACTTGGAGCACATTTATATATATCTTCAAGATGGGTTGATATTCGGAGTATGAGAATATCAATGGCTTCTGGAAGGTTGTGTCTTACCTGTCAAGCGTGAATGGAACTGTGTCAGAGGAGGTGCAAGACGATTCTGTTGTTGAATCAGATACCTACACAGTTCGGCTCTCTCAAGGAAACGCTTAAGCACAACATGGATACTTTGTCGTTGGAAGAGGTGACGTGTGCTACAAGGTCTAAAGATCGAGATCTTAAAACCTCTAGGGTTTCACATGATTATGGTGAAGAATATTATGCTAGAGGCGAGTCTGGGAAAAGGATCTTGTGAGGAATGTTTGGGGTCGGTTCTAGATCAAGCTCAGGGTCTAGAATTACCTGCTGGTCCTGTGAGAAGCAGGGGAATACCAGGAATAACTGCTATGTTACAAAGAAGAAGTATGGCGAAGAAGCCGAAGCAGCGGCTGTGATAGATCTTGGTCTAGAGGGTGATGCACTATTGGTAACAGATACGCAGCGTCATGATAAGTGGGTGATTGATTCTGGATGTTCTTACTACAGGACATGTAAGAGGATTGTTTTCACATGGTTCAAGAGCTGACTTTGGGACAAGTACTTCTTGGTAATGATTGCGCGGTAGGAGTGCAATGGATTGGTACAATCAAGAAATATTATGGAGGTTCGGTCAAGACACTCACATATGTCAAACATGGGAAGGCTAGATTTTACAAGTATGGGAAACTAGCTCTTTAGAATGTGTCTGAGTCATTGTACCTGTTAGATGGAGAGACTGCATCATGTGGAATATATAGCAGTGGCAGGAAGAAACCATATATGGATGAGACAGTCTTGTGGCATAGACGTCTTGAGCACATGAGTATGAAGAATCTACAG
>OVBX01003169.1:0-17683 GCA_900406325.1 Erucastrum elatum | reverse complement strand
ATATATAGTAAAATCATAGAAATACCATGAGTAAAAGTGAGTCAAAATCATGGTATATCACTTACCTTCAACGTCTTTTGTAAGAATATTTCTCATTTTATCTTGTGTAACATCTGAAGTCTCTTTTGAATTTTTTGAAAATTCTATTTCCTGGAAACATGACATGGTTGGACTCATCAACAAGATTAACCACTATTTTTTATCCCCTCCCGGTCATGTATTCCTGTTCATTGTAAGTATACATTTACATTTAGTTTGGTATTATTTACAAGTTTTTGAATGTAAAATGTTAAGAGCTTCTAATATGTTTTTTTGCAGAAAAAGACTGATTAAAACTGAAACTTGAACATAGACCAACTGTGAGTTAATGATGAGTTCCATTAGTTTTTTTTACAAGTTATATGTATGGGATCAAATTCATTTTGTTTATTGATGAAATAGATGAGTATATATACTCACAGAATAAAACAAAGCCAAAGATAAATTGGAAAGATTAACATCATCTAGCCTTATCGTATACTAAATAGGAAAACTTTGACATATGAGGTACTACTCCAATACCCCTCCTCAAGTTAGAGCATGTAAGTTGTTAATGCCTAACTTGAAAAGAAATCCATCAAACTCTTTACGTCCGAGATCTTTGGTCAAAGATCTCTGCAAGCTGATCCCGCGTGAAACATGAGTATTTTTGATGATTCATTTGGTGATTTTATCTTGGACGAAACAGAAGATAATCATCATGTGTTTAGTACGTTCATGTAGTAGGACGAGGTTAGCACTGACATGTAATGCTGACTTGTAATCACAACAAATGAGCATTGGTTCCTTATGATCAATGATATCACTCAAATTACCCTAAAGAATTAATTACTCTCATCAAAAGAGGTCAAAGTAGTACTTAGGGATCGAATCCACAGAGAGCTAAGGAACAAAAAGATGTAATCCTTAAGACTATGCTAGGTTTATTAGGTTTAAAAGTAAATTGCAGTTTGTGAGCAATGATAAGTTGCTAAAGAGAATTGGTTTTTGGTTTTAAGCAATAAGAAAAAGTAGTTAGATTCAAGGTTAATATTCAGATAATCAGGATTATAATGCTATAGATGTTTTAATAAGTTGCTTGCATGATACTAGAGAACTTCAACTCTTAGATTTATCTAATAGCTATCACTATTAGACTCATCCACTGATCTGACTGCCTACAATATCGATCGATGTTTTCACAGCGATATCGATCAATATGTGTTGTCGTTGATCGATTACTCTATTGGGTTATCGATTGATATAGCTTCAGATCGAGTTAAATATATGTTCACCAAGAGCATAGACCGACTCTCGACTATCCCTAGAGGATCTTAGCTTATGCAAGATGATTTTAGTATAATGATTTATGAGTTAAATCACCTCCAAGATCATATTCTAGTTAGCTATTCTAGAATAAGCATTAGGGTTCATCATGATAATGAGTATCACAACTCAGCAATCTATAGTTGGGGCTAATCCCTCATAACTATTTGAACCATAAATCTAACCAAATGAATCTACTCAGACATAGCCAAGTGATTCATAGCACCAAGGTAATAATAGAAATTCATAAGATAGAATACTAAGTAATTAAGTTCCTCTAGATAACAAATCTCTTTGTATCTTCTTCTATATCTTAGAATTCTATAACCTTTGATGAATAGAGAATAAGATGAAAATAATACTTTATATTAATAAATGAAAAGTACTTAGAACAATTGAGAAAGCTAGAAAGCACAAGAAAGCATACTTTACCAAAACACATAGGCATAACTATAAATATGAGTTCAATTAGGTTAAAAACTTGTCAGGGGTATTATTGTAATATTGAAAGATCTTGGGCTTCAAGTCGGGTGAGATAACCATCCTTCTTCTACACGCTCGATATCGATCGATAGTACTAGGTGTATATCGATCGAAGGGGTATCTCGTCATCAACTTCTACGGATGCGTCGTCGATCGATTAAACAGAATGTGTATCGATTGATATGTATCTTTGGATATCGACCTTCTTGTCTGATCTTTATAGTCATCTTGGGAAAACTCTCCTTTAAGCTTCATAATGGCACCTAAAATGTCACTTTACTCCAAAATGCTCATGAACCTGAAAACATACTAATAGACTCCAAAACAAAGATATATATATATATATAGTAAAATCATATAAATATCATAGGTAAAAGTGGGTCAAAATCATAGTATATCAACTCCCCCAGACTTAACCTTTTGCTTGTCCTCAAGCAAACACAATAGGTAGTCTTTGAAAGAAGTTTTGAAAATAGCAGAACTCAATTAAATTAATCTTAGAATCACCACCTCTACTTTGTTGCAAACCACATCTTATATCTATTAACTACATGAGTATATTATACCATATCTTAGCTTAGCAACCAAATTCATCTAGTCAATCAACTTAGCAATCATGTTTGTCTATCCCCTCTACTGATTTCATTTATGCATAAAATAAAAGTGCAGGCTTTACCTTGGGAGTATCGATCAAGGAACACATGGATTCAACTCAAGCAAGTTTCTGAACACACATGCAGTCGTCTCTGATTCCTTCCCCCCCCCCCCCCCTTTCTCTCTTCTCTGAATCCTTATAGTTTCAAATTCAAAGAAAATTGATGCCACTAAGGCTAATCTTTGTATCATCTCATTGAATAGCATCTTTTTAGAATAAGCAAATAATGGGATCGCAGGAGACACTCTTATCCCTTGCTTTTGATCATTCTTTTGAAGTAGAATAATGGGGTCGCAGGAGACACTCATATCCCTCGCTTTTGATCATTCTTTTGAGGTAGAATAATTTGGTCGCAGGAGACACTCATATCCCTCTACTTCTCAAGAAATCATATCACATCTTTTATACAAATATTTTCTTTCTTTCCTTCAAGAGGATGCTGAAGAGAGAGAAGGAAGCGAATCAGAAGCACACAGACTATTACCTTCCAGATTTGCAGGAGGATTCTGATCCCTTGTATTCCCCAAAACAAGAAATAGATTGTCAGGTTAGGTTGGAAATCAGCTTTGGTTCTTCCAAACAATCATGAAAAGTGTTGTCATATGTGACAGGTGATCCACTTTAGCATCTATATTACTTTCTGCAATCAACAAATCTAAGAATGGTGCTAAAAAGTGGTTAGATAAAAATATTTTTTTTTGAAATATCCTTGTTCATTTCTTCACTCAATAAAACCAATTTTGAAAACATTTAATGAAATAAAAAAGGTAGATTATCATCAGTAATCTCTCCCCAGACTTAAATCATACACTGTCCCCAGTGTATAACTAGTCAGAATTAGGGTATAAATAAATCATATGTAAACAACTGATATCGAAAAGTAGAACGATATACCTGATCGGGATTTCATATCGATCGATAGTGAGTCATTGATCGACAAGGATAAGTCTATGTCGAGCGATGTCGACAAGATTGTATCAGTCGATAGGGATGGTAATCATCTAGGATGTAACTGAAAACTAAAACAAATACGAAAGTAAAAATAAAAATTAAATATAACTACGTAAGAAAAGTACCTGGTGGGTTGCCTCCCACTAAGCACTTTATTATAGTCTTTTAGCTTGATTATAGTGGTATTGTGGCTAGTGAGGTGAGTTGCAGAAACGTGCTAGGTAACGAGTCTCCTTATTATCTTCCGCTCCAAACCTTGTAGTGGAAAAGCTTCTTTTGGCTTCATCTCCTCTGACCAGTTTCTCCTTCAATGTGGTTACCTCATTGTGCATGATGTCTAGCCTTGTATCATGATTCTCAATGTAGAACTGATGACGTCTGAATGTTGGATATGCGTGCTTTGATAGGTCATCGGTTGAATCGTTCATAGGTTTTTCTTCTTAAGAGGTGCTTATCGATCGATCTTAGAATGTCGATGTCATTCGATACTGGTTCTGGTCTATTGATCGATGTGCTGGTTGGCATATCAGTCGATCCTAATGGTGCACGTCTATCAGCGAGCTGTCTTTGGATGATCTTGATCTCCTTCTGAAGGTTCTCTCTGGTGAACTCCATACTTTTAACGTCGCTCTGCACTGGAAACCACAGCTCATCAAGTTCTCGGTATGATGAATCGCCGGTTTCTTCTATGAGGGTGTAGAGATCTTGAACTGTCTTCTCCATCTCAGCTTTGGTGCAAAACACTGGTGTGTCTGTATCGGTCGATGTACTCGGTTGTGCATCGGTCGATATTGACTACCTGTAACTTTCACAAAGCTTCTGAGTGTATAACTTGCTATGTCCTTCTTCAACCTCTTGCAGACGATCTTGAATAGGTAAGATCATCTCATCAATGATCTTTCTATTGTTGTTGTAGATCGATCTCATCGTCTCCTTTATGTGGTGTAGTGCGTTGATGACGTTACCCATAGCTGTCCACATGTTGGTTGTGCGATTCCTGAATGAGGTGATGATGTTGTTGAAGTCTTGACATTTGTCTTCTAGAGCCTTAGTGTTGCGTTCTTCTTCTTTTCCTAGATCTTTGTAGATGTTGCTGAGAAGGGCGTCGATCTCATGTTTGGTGTAGGTTGTCGACGATGAAGAACACATATCGATCGATGAGGTGATGCCTGTATTGGTCGATAGCTTCTTATGTGATTCCAGCTCTTGGCGAAATGTATGCACTTCCTCTTGCAGGGCGTCTTTCTTCTTATGAATAATATCATTAGCACTCTGAAACCAGTTGATATCTCCTTGAAGTGATGATCAGACCTTCTCGGTTTCGTGTGGAAATCCAAAAGTCTCCCAAATATAAGGACTTTTTGCTTCATCGATCATACTCTGGACTTCAGCTTTTGTGTATAGCTACCTCTTGGTTCTTCTTGAGCAAAATGATATGTATGTTCTGGTAAACAGAAACAAGAGCGCTCAAACATAGATGCTCTATTCAGCAATTTCTCCATGTCTTCTTTGGAAACAAGAATTATGTCTCCATTATCTCCTCTAGCAATCTCAGATTCATCTCTGTAGACTCCATACTCGTCTTTCTTTTCCCAAAAGAAACGACGAAATCCATTCTTGTAAGCTTGTTTCCCAAATCCTCGACCCATATCGTCGATAGAGGATAGGTCCTATCGGTCGATGCTCGTTGGAATTCTGGATCCTCTGAGTTGAGATGATCGTCTTTTTCACCATCTTGCTTGGCTGCTATGGTTGCATTGGTTTGCTGATGGTGCTGATCTGCTGTGTTGATGGGTTGTTGTTTGAAGAGGTTGATTGATCCATTGGCTGTCTGAAAAATATCGGTAATGTCTTCTTTTTGACTGGAATGATTCTTCCATCCATTGCTCGTGCATTGCCTTTTGGATCTCTGAAAATACCAAACCCATCCGGAGTTAGATAACCAAAATCTAAATTATGTGTTTGTACCTCGGATAGTGTAGTGGTTGTATCGATCGATGGTACAACAGGTGCATCGGTCGATTGCTGTTGAAGCGTGTCGATCGATTGATGTTGTGCTGTATCGGTCGATGAGACTGCTTCTGGTTGGGTTGAATGAGTTAGTGGTGCTGTATCCACTGCAAAGCTCTCGTGATAGTCTCTTGCCCAACTTCCAATTGAGTAGTCTCCGTCTCTTGTATCCTCACGTGGTGTGTAGAGTGATACAAAGTCTATAGGATCGCTTGATGGTTGATAAGGTCGTTTGAGTGATCTCGGTTGATGTCTATCGGTCCATGAAGGTTGGCGTTTATCGATCAATGCCTTGAATCTGAAGATTTGGTAAGGAAATATGTCTTCTTCTTCTTCTTCGCGAAGAAATCTGTACTCTATTGCTTGTTCTTCCTCATAATCTTCGTCATACTCCTTGCTGGTAGTGTCCATAGCCAGTGCTGGGATGTGATGATCGTTATCTCAACTATCAATCTTGAAATCGCCGTCTGGAAACTCCACGTTGGCCTCCTTGAATAGCTTATCGATCGATACCAAGATTTCGGCATCGGTCCTCTTTGGTGGATCGGTATCGGTCGATGGGATGTTGCCTCAGTTGGTAGATACGTCTTGCTCTGTCTCGTACTCAGCTTCTGAATAATGCTCAAGTGTGCAAAAGCATGCTGCTACGTGTGTTGGAGTTTCCTTCCTTGGAATCTTGATGACTTTGATTGGATCATACTGGCTGGTAGGGTCAATTAGGGTTAGGCATAGCTTGTTGGATTTCAGGTCACAAACAGCTCCAATTGTGGCTAAGAAGACTCTTCCAAGTAGTAGAGATGTCTTGAAGTTGAACTTGACATCCAGGACGTGGAAATCTGTAGAAGTGATTGCATCACCAATTTGTACCTCAAGATTTCGAACTATTCCTCCAGAGTTCTGCTGAGAACAATCCGCGAAGATGAATGTTTCTTCAGTAGGCTCTTTCTTCAGAATTAGATGGTCTGCCATGATCTTTGGTAAGATGCTTACTCCATATCATGTGTCGCAGAGAGCACGAGGGAACTCGATACCTCTTACTGAGCATGGTATTGTGAACTTCCCTGGATCGCTCTTCTTCTCCAGTGTGATTCTCTCCTTCAAACTATCTCTGATTTGGTGAAACATCCTCCTGATGTCTTCTTCTATCTCCTTAGTTTCCCTAAAAAACATCCACAATCTATGTGAAAAGTAAGCTTCTTCAAAGGGTTTCTCTTTAGGTATTCTTAGAACTCTCTTTCTAAAGTTTGACAATTCCTTCTCATTAGCTTCCCATTTATAGTGCTTGGCAATCTTCTCTTTACTTTTCCTGAGAACTCTTCCTAGGTTTTCCTTTTCTATCTCCATGGGCTCAATATTGTCCGTGAGTTTCTTCATGATGGTTGTAGGAAGGTTCCTGGAAAGTTTGGATTGCTCCCGGAGTGCATTAAGTCGTGCAACATCTATCTTTGGAAGTTGTACTCGGCGTTGAGGTACTGTGTATTGGGTGATGGGTACCAGAGTGTGTCGGTCAATGTCCTTATCTTCATGTCGATCGACAGGAGTAGCAGTGTGTCGGTCGATAGGTGTGGGAATCGGGTCGACTTCGATATGGACATTTGGATGTGGGTGTCGTGCTGTAAAGGCTTCATGGGACATGATCTTAACGAAATTGCACTCGTGAGATGTTTCCTCGAAGTCCATCGATCGATACTCGTCAAAGTCAATCGATCGCTTCGCTTTAGGTGATATCGATCGATGTTGGGTAGGTGATATCGATCGATATGAGGCTAATCCGACTTCGGATTTGTTCTCATATGTCGAATCTTGCAGCTTCTCATGCTTCACCACTTGCCAAAAGTCGTCATCCAGGATGGCATTCACGTGGTGGTTAGTAGCACACTCTCCTGTTCCCCTTGCTAAAGCTTCTTGCTTCTTTAAAGTTTCTCCTGTCTGAACCATCCGAGTCTCTAATTTCTTCACATTGGTACTCAAAGCATCAAGCTTTGTGTTCAGGTTGGTGTAGACAGAGTCAATCTTTCCATTGAAATCCACCTGTAGCTTCTGCTGACTCTCAAGGACTTTGTCTAGCATCTCTTCTAGCTTGCTTTCCAGGTTGGGTGGGGGTGGATTGGTGTAGAATGAGTTTCTATAACTCTTGTTGTTGTTGGGGTTGCTGCTGATGTAGGTGGGTTTCTGTGAACTTTGGTTGAAGTTGCTCCTCTGTCCTGAGTAGTTTCTGTTTCCTCCTTGGTTTCCAGATCTCTGAAATTTGGCTCCACTGATCCATTTCACATCTTTTTCTGTGTATTCTTCTCCAGCTACAGTCTCTGCATCCTCAACAGAGCAAATCTGCTTGTTTAGTAAATTCTGAACATTATCCAGTTGTGCTTGAACTTCATTAATCTGCTCTTTCCCAAGGAATGATGCAAATTTTGCCTTGACATTGTTCTTCGTGTTGTTGCTTGAAGCTAGGTTATCAATTAACTTCACAACATCTTGTGGATTCCTCGTGGTGAAGTTTCCTTCACTAGCCGTATCCAGAGCCATCTGATACTTCAAAGCGACGCCTCTGTAGAAAGTGCAGAGCAGTTGCACATTGTTGAATCCGTGGTGTGGACAATCACGCTGGTAGGACTTGAATCTGTTCCAGGTATCTTTAAATGATTCTCCAGGATCCTGAGTGAATATAGCAATCTTCCTCTCCAGTCTTCAGCTCGTGGCTCATCAAAGAAGTTACGCAGGAATGTGTTTTGATGTCATTCCAGGTTGTGAGAGAACCTGGTGGCAACTGCCTCAGCCACTGCAAAGCTTCTCCTGATAGAGAGTATTTGAAAAGCTTGCAGAGAAGATAGTCCTCAGGGACTCCATTGGTTTTTATGGCGGTTATGAGATCCTCGAACCTCTCCAAATAGTCCATATGATGGTCATGGAACAACCCACAGAAGGGTATTTGTCCTACAAGTGTGTAGTACTGCGACTTGAGCTCGAAATCTCCTCTTTGAATGGCATGAGGGTGGATGGCTGATCGGTTGGTATATAACTGATCTTGACGGTTGTAGTCAGCCAAGGTTCTAGCACTTTTAGCCTCTTCTACAGGTTGGATGAACTCTGTAGGTGCAGTCTCTTGCTCAGGAATGATCTCCTTTTGAGCATTCAACTTCCGACGTGCTCCATTACGCAGGTGATGATCTTGATCATGCAAGTCTCCATTCTCATTGGTTGTGAGAATAATAGGCGCTACCATGTCTCGCTGGTCAGTATCGATCAATGTAAAGTGATGTAAATCGATCGATGTCGCATGAAAGGTATCGGTCGACAAACAGTTGTTGATGTCGATCGATGGAACGGAGCGAGTATCGGTCGACGAAGAAGGTGTCTCGGTCGACTGTGGTAAGCGAGTATCGATCGACGAAGATCATTTGATGTTGATCAATACAGAACGTAAGTCTTTGCGGATGCTACGTTCCAAGCTGTGGGGATCTTCTGTGTACACAAGTTTGATGTTCTTGTTGCTCCTAGTACTGCTGGGCATGTACCTGAAAAAACAAGAATTATTTTTTTTTTGCGTCAGAAGATGATTAAGTAATAACAAGTAACCTAGACCTAATCAGATTAAATTCAATGGCGATCTTAGCTCCCCGGCAACGGCGCCAAATTTGATATCACTCAAATTACCCTAAGGAGTTAATTACTCTCATCAAAAGAGGTCAAATTGTAGTACTTAGGGATCGAATCAACAAAGAGCTAAGGAACAAAAAGATGTAATCCTTAAGACTATGCTAAGTTGATTAGGTTTAAAAGTAAATTGCAGTTTGTAAGCAATGATAAGTTGCTCAAGAGAATTGCTTTTTGGTTTTAAGCAATAAGAGAAATTAGTTAGATTCAAGGTTACTATTCAGATAATCATGATTATAATGCTATAGATGTTTTAATAAGTTGCTTGCATGATACTAAAGAATTTCAACTCTTAGATTTAGCTAATAGCTATCGTTATTAGACTCGTCCACTGATATGGCTGCCGACAATATCAATCGATGTTTTGACAGCAATATCGATCGATATGTGTTGTCTTCGATCGATTACTCTATTGGAGTATCGATCGATATAGCTTCAGATCGAGTTAAATATATGTTCACCAAGATCATAGACCGGCTCTCGACTATCCCTAGAGGGTTCTAGCTTGGATGATTTCAGGATAATGATTTATGCGTTAATTCACTTCCAAGATCATATTCTAGTTAGCTATTCTAGAATAAGCATTAGGGTTCATCATGTTAATGAGTATCACAACTCAACAATCTATAGTTGGGGCTAATCCTTCATAACTATTTGAACCCTAAATCTAACAAATGAATCTACTCAGACATAGGCAAGTGATTCATAGCATCAAGGTAATAATAGAAATTCATGAGATAGAAGACTAGACAATTAAGTTCCTCTAGATAACAAATATCTTTGTATCTTCTTCTATATCTTAGGATTTTAGAAATTTTGATGAATAGAGAATAAGATGAAAAGAATACTTTAGATTAATAAATGAAAAGTACTTAGAACAATTGAGAAAACTAGAAAGCACAAGAAAGCATACTTTGCCAAACACATATGCATAACTATAAATATGATTTCAATTAGGTTAAAAACTCATTCTAATATTGAGAGATCTTGGGCTTCAAGTCGGCGGAGATAACCATCCTTCTTCTACACGCTCAATATCGATCGATAGTACTAGGCGTATATCGATCGATGGGGTATCTCGTCATCAAATTCTCTGGATATCGACCTTCTTGTCTGATCTGTATAGTCATCTCGGGAAAACTCTCCTTTAAGCTCCACAATGGCACCTAAAATGTCACTTTACTCCAAAATGCTTCCGAACCTGAAAACATACATAATAGACTCCAAAACATAGATATATATATAGTAAAATCATATAAATATCATAGGTAAAAGTGGGTCAAATCATAGTATATTAATCAATACCAAGTTCATTGATAGTCCTTTGATCCAGATGAGCTCCTTAGTCATGGACTTCATTGTTCTAAACTCGGTTTCAGTAGATGACAGGAAAACGCCATCATGTTTCTTTATTTTCCAAGACATCGAATAGATCTCAAACTGTACGATCTAGCCATTTAGTGAGCGGCAAGACGTTGGACACGTGACCCAATCCGAGTCGCACCAGCCGGTTAATAAAAGTGGATTGTTTGTGCGAAAGAGAGTACCATGTCCAATGACTCCTTTTAAATATCGAACGACCTTCAAAGCTACAAGCCAATGTTCCTCTTGTGGTTTCTGCATTAGAATATGCACTGAATAAGCACAATCTGGTCGTGGAGCCAGAAGATAAATAAGTCTTCCAGTAAGACGGCAAAGCCGTTCCATGTCATCAAGAAGTAAACTCTCTGATTTTGCAAGTTTATGATTCTGATCCATTGGAGGCCCTGCTAGTTTACTATCAACTAGGCCACATTCTGTAATAATATCAATATTGCATGTTTTCTTTGGCATGGATAAATCCTTTAAGGACACTGTGCTACTTCCAAACCAAGAAAATGTTTGAGAGCACCTAAGTTCTTCATGTAGAAACAAGTAGAAATATACGCTTTAAATGATCTTATGGCATTTGATGAGTCTCCCGAAATGATCAAATCATCGACATACACTAGAATGCGAATTGTAACCTGATTGCGCGAATACAAAAACAATGAATAATCCAAGTATGTCTGAGAGAAGCTGTATTTCAGAAGAGCTTCTTCTAGCTTATCAAAACCACAATGAGGTGCATGTTTTAAACCATATAGTGACTTCCGGAGACGACACACTTGACTGTCATTTGTTTGACCAATTCCAAGAAGAATATTGATATACACTTCATCATGGAGATCCCCACAAACAAACGCGTTCTAGACATCCATCTGATGGATTTCATGATTTTTCTTTCCTGCAATATAAAGAAAGATGCGAACCGTAGTCATCTTAGCTACTGGAGAGACAGTTTCTGAATAATCGAATCCTTCTTCTTAAGTATTTCCTAGAACAACCAGGCAGATTCATGGATTATATTGTCCAATTGGCTCGTAGTTAAATGGTGTATAACCATTTAGTTCCAAGAGCCCATTTGTCTGTTGGTAACACTTGAATGTCTCATGTATGATAACGTTCAAGAGCGTCTATCTCTGATTTCAAAGAAGCCCGCCATACGTCATATTTCATGGCTTCTCGAACCCTAATGTTTGTTGTTAGAGCGATAAGATAGCTGCGGAGTGAATTTAAAAAAATGGTCATATGACAAATTAGATAAGGAAAAGAGCGAACATGGGGATGGCTGGAGAGCGGATGATTGAAGGTAAGGAGTGGAGACGAGGACTGTAGTAACAATATTAACGACATAGTCGCGAAGTAAAGACAAGGGCATTCATGTTAGCTGGCCGCGTCCCATATGCTCAGGTTTTATGGCATTGGTATCTTCTGCTTCAATTGAAACCTTTGTTTCAGTCACATAATGTTATGTTTATGTAGTTTCAATTGCCTTCTTGGTACCATTGTTTTATGTGTCTATATTTTCTTCAATGACGGTATGAGTCATAGTTGATGATGTAGTTGGTATTTCTTCGATTTGTGTGGTAGACTTCTTATCAGAATACAGAATCACATCTTTTTGGAATTCAACATCTCTTGAAATAAACTTTGTTTCTTGCTCTAGGTTACCAGCCTTTAGTCTCTGATGGATATCCCAAAAGTATACATATTCGGCAGCGGAGAGCAAACTTATCTCTGTTTGTATTTTTGTTATGAGCATAAGCTAAGCACTCCAAAACTCAAAGGTGAGACAAACTCGTAGGCTGGTCGTGTAAGATCTGATACAGTGTTTTTTCTTTAGCAATAGTGATGGTGTTTGATTGATGAGATGTCCAGAAGTTAACACATACCCTCCCCAAAATTTTATTGGTAGGTTGGCTTGAACCCAGAGAGCTCTCGCAATGTTAAGAATATGTTTGTGCTTCCGCTCAGCGCATCCATTCTGTTATGGTGTATGGACGCATGATATTTTGTGAATGATCACTTGTTCTTTGAATAAGTGTGTGAGACACATAAACTTTGTTTCATTCTCGGTTCGTAATGTTTTGACTTTATTCGACAATTGCCTCTCGATTAGTAGAAAGAAGTCTTTGGTTTGTTAAGACACCAACAACTTATCTGACAGCAAATACAGCCGTACTGCTCGTGAATTGTCGTCAATAATGGTCTCCAAACATCAAAATGTATTAAACCAAAAAATTCTTTTGCATTATGAGAACTGTATGGGAAACTAAGTTGAGTCTGGCTCGAAACAAGTTGTTCATCAGTAGAAGGTGACTTTTTAATAAGAGGACTCATGCTGGTAACTCGAGAAGATGGATGTCCCATGAAAAGATGTCACAATTCTGAATCTTCAAGGACAATAGTATGGAGCGACACAAATGTTTCAATCCCTCGAAATCAGGACAATCCCTCTTCTTCTCTTTCACCTGCTCCAATCAGCATCTTAGAGGTACGGTCCTGAAAGTCATAAGTTTATCAATGACTTGGCCAACAAAAATGTATCAGTAATAAGTTATCCAAACAAGATAAGATTAGTACGGAAACTATCCCCATAATACACATTCTCGATGTGTAATGTTGGGGTGAGTTTCACAGCTCCATGTTTCGAGGCTACAACGCTGATCCTGCTGGTAATAGGACCGGTATATTTTCAATATCATGGATACTTTCCATTATATCAAAACTTCCTGTCATTTTTGTGATTTGTGCATGCATCCAAGATCCAGACATACTCATCACTTTTTTCCTTTAAACGATTTGTTGTTGCGCCTTTGTTTATGAGTTTCTGTACAATGTTCCATTGATCATCGGAAATATCACTCAATACCAGACGGTCTTCATCAGTGATGGTTATGTTCTATTGAATTGTTTTTAGAGTTGTATTCCACGGCCGTAGCGGTATTAGCTTTCAGTGTTGCATTGCGATCCTAACCAGAGGAATTGTTTATTGGCTTGGTATTTCGATTTCTGTTTCTGTTTCTGTTTCTACATGTTCTTCCCACCATTCTGGATACCCAATAACCGTGAAACATCGAGATGTGTCGTGTCATGTGCGTCCACAAAAAATGCACTGTCGAGTCGGGTCTTTGTTTCCAGGTCGGGTGATATCCCTTGTGTATGTTGTGTTCTGATGAGAAGGGTTTGAAAGACGAGTTTGGTTGTGAAGTTCATGACCGCTGGTTCATGTGTCTTTGTCGAACAAATAATTTCGTTTTGTGAGATATTCTGGTAAACACTCTCAAGATCAGGAAGAGGAAAAATCGCACAAATCTGAGACCTTATGACACCATGTATGGAATCATCAAGTCCAGCCAATAAAGCATGAACTTTGAGGGTCTCAGCTTCCTTTTCACGTGTTAATTTTAGGTAGCACTCACACTTGCCACATCTAGATTGTTTTTAATTCATACATTCGGCAATCCCATCCCATAGTTTGTGAGACGTTTGAAGTACTCATCGATGTGAGAATCGTCATGTCTGCAATTTGCGAGTGCAATCCGAAGCTGTTGAAGCCTTGATCCACTATTGATTGAATATCATAGCTCTTTCATAGCTCTTTTGCAACTTTATGAATTGTTTGCTGTCCAATTGTTTGATGCTCAATCCTCTAAGTAGGGTGAATCGGCTGCCGGTTTAGGTAGAATGCCGTTGACAAATCCAAATTTCTTCCATGAGATAATAGCCATACAAAAGTTTATAGCCCATTCATCATAATTCGAACTGCTGAGTGAGATGTTGAGAGATAACAGCTCATGGATTATCATTAGATGAAAGGTCATAAGGTAAGATTGTTTTGTACTTCAGGTTGCCGAGTGACCGACATTGTTTTATCACATGTGATCGCTGAAGATGTTTAAACACTTGATTTCAAGTCGGGAAACAAAGAGAGTTTAGACCAGGAATTGTATTTGCGATCTTACAAAGAAAATATGAGTGAATGAATGAATTTTTTAATTTAGTTTTGTTCTTACTCTGATACCATGACAATTTCTATGTTTGGGATTAAAACCGTTCTGTTTATTGATGAAATATATGAGTATATATACTCACAGAATAAAACAAAGGCAAAGATAAATAGGAAATATTAACACCATCTATCCTTATCGTAAACTAAATAGGATAACCTTATCCTAAGTGACATAGAAGGTACTACTTCAGTATTCTTCCTTGTGCTGCTTTTATAGGCTTCAGAATTTTTAAGACATCCTCACTATCTTGAACGAATGCCAAAACTTCTCTCCAGATTTTTCAAACCAGTTTTGTCCAAAATCAGAGCACAACAACTACGAAAACAGAACAGGCGAGATAGTCTTCCCCCTAGGACGGGCACGCCAAATCCAAATCCGCGAGAACACCCGTTACAAATATTCAAGCAGTAGCAGAAAAAGCAGAGGAAAGAGAAAACAGAAAAAATAAATATAAGTTCTAGTTCGAAAGAAATAGAGAGGCCTGGAAAGACCTTAGAGATGTCATTGATTAGCACACTAAATCTACTATGTGGATATTAGAAGAAGAACTCAAGAAGGGAAGAAAGAGCAGAAGCATTGGAATCTTTGTTGGAGCTTGTGCAGCTTAGGCAAGAAAAGTTTGATGAACTCAGAAGGAGTCTTAAAGCCTTTTGGAGATAAAACAGTTTCATCAAGAGAAGCCGCGATTTGGCTCACCAAAAGTCTCATGAATGTAAAGAGAAAGTAAAATGATAATGAAACCAATCCTTAGAAAGAAACACTAACCTCAACTTTTTCATGCAGCAATTTTTTTGTATTAAAGACATTAATCACAAAGCAATAAAGTTATTCACCAGATTTATAAAATCTGATCAACAAGCGCTTATATAGGAAAATATTATTTTATTATTATCATACTCATAAAAGTATTAGTATTAACTTATACAATGAGATTATACATCAAAATGGGTTATTTGACAAAATTATTTTGCATAGATTCTAAAGAACCTATCATAACAAAAAAGAGTTTTGATATCTCGTAGAAGCCCCTCTTCAATATATATATTTACTGCAAGAGAAGAACCAAGAAGGCGGAGAGTGATGCAGAAACGATGGAGCCAACCACCGGAAAAGCCACGGTGGCAGAGGAAGCACCTGGTGCTGGTGCTGGAGACTCCATGGTAGCTGCTGTGGCTGAGCTCACTAACACAACAGAGACAAAGAGGGCGACAAAGAAGTTGTTGATGTTCTTCATTGCCATTATTTCTTTTTTGTTTATTTTGTGGATGTTAGTTTTGTATTTTTCTTTTTGGGTGGCTTGAAGGTAAAGGTGGTGAAGGTGATGAAGGTATTTATATGACTAACAATATGTGGAAGGAGAAAAGGAGAGCGTTTTCAGGTCAGCCATTAAATAGCAAGACACGATTCTCCATTTTTTGCTGCTAACTTTAGGTATGCATCAATGGCAAAAATAAACTAAAGCTATAATTGTTCTTGGATTGTTTGAATGAGTTTGATAAAAGTTGTAAGAAAATAGTCTAATAAAAAGAAGGAACTTTGTGACTTTGAAACATCTTTGGTGCAAAAATGATCACATGAGATATAATTTAACATATAAGCTCATTGTCTGAGGCAAACTCAGCTCCAGAAGTGAAGACTGCAAAAAATGGAAAAAAAAAAGATAGAGAGAAAAAAACTTATCACCAAAGGCATAAACTAAAAACGCAATAGCTATTTCAAGAGTTCAAAACATTTGTTTCTTGAAATTGTGTGGGTCTTACCTTACAGGCCTTGCCAACAAATACAGCTTGTTTCCGTCCAGCATTCACCAGCATGCATGATGCATCAACAAAGAACCCAATGCAACTTATCCAGTTACCCACGATAATTACACCTCGACGGTCAGCTAAACTAGAGAGTAAACGGTCAGCTAAACTAGAGAGTATTGCCAATTTGAATGCCTGCCACTTGCTGGTACATGCATAATATCGAGTTGAGATGAATAAGGACCTAGCCCTAGAGGAGGGGCTTATTAAGAAAATTACTTAATGTGGGGCAGAATATATAAATTTATGTTGATTAAATATAAACTAATTAATGAAATCATCTGTAGTTTCTTATATCAAATTAGTCATTAATTTTTCACAAAATGAGTAGATTATAAAAGACATAATTTCCACAATTTCAAATATTTCATTTTCAATAATATTATAAAATTATATATGCACATTATGATTTCATTATTAAAACTTATTCCATTTAGTTTTTTTTTTTTTTTCTTTTTTTTGAACGAAATTTTTTATTTTTTTCGTAAGCATTGAAAAATAAAATTAACAAAATTAATTTTTGAATTTAAATTCTAAAATGATTCAAATACTATAAATTGGTTACCATTTTTCAAAAATATTTTCAATTAAAAATATCTTAAAATTTGGGTTTATGCATTATTGTTTATGGTTTAGTATTAAAGGGATGGGGTAAAGTTTGTAAATTTTTAATCTATGAGAGTTAGTTTAATCCTCTTCCATCACATTTAAGATATTTATAAAAGTAGTCATTTTTAATAAGTAAACACTACAAGAAAACACTGGCTTTACAACGATGTTTTACAACGAAAATTATTCCTCGTAAATTTACAAGTATATTACGTCGACTTTACGACGAAAAGCAGTTTCGTCGTAAAGTCGTTGTAATATTACAACGAAACTCTTTCGTCATAAAGTGGACGTAGAGTTACAACGCGTTTACGTGGAAAAATAAATTCCACGTAAACGCGTTGTAATTTAACGTGGACTTTACGACGAAACATGTTTCCTTACCCTTCCTCTTAAAGACGTTGTAATGTTACAAGAACTTTACGAGGAAAATCGTTGTTATTTAACAAGTATTTTACAACGAATCTGGTTACCGTTACACTTTGTCGAAACGTGTATTAATTGTGCTTGATACCTAACTGTATTCCTTGTAAAGTGGATGTAAATTTCATGTAAAAATGTTGTAAATTCGTAGTAATACATTACGTTGTAAAATACTTGTTAAACCTTTACCTACCAAACTCGAAAATCTTCTATATATNCAATATCTACGAGATACGGAGTTGGATGTATTCACATAAAGATTCCGGCGGTAGAGTGACGGATACCTTTATGAGCGGGCTAGAGACATTCATGTAGCAGGCAGGTTCTACACCGCTCACACAGGAAAGCGGTAAGATGTTTTGCCCTTGTCGGAA
>OVBX01003168.1:0-17685 GCA_900406325.1 Erucastrum elatum | reverse complement strand
GTGATTAACTGAGAGATGATCCAACGGTGAGAAATGAAACCTTGGACTCGCGCCATCGTTCATTCGAAACGGGAACCGTTGGATGGAATTAACGGCAGATTGCAAAATGTAATTTTGTATGAAGGTTGATGCTATAGATATCAAATACGAAGACTGCAGTTCATTTATATATACAGTACTTAAGATTAGAGCAGAAACAAAGTAAAAGTTGTCTCGAATAATCTTCAAAAGGTTTAACTATTATTAATGATTTTTGACTTTTTGATTAGCTTAAATTTTAAAATAAAGGCAACATTTTGTCAACTTGGGCTAAGATAAGTTCGTTAATATTGCATTTTAATTAGTAATTGTGTGTTCCCCCACTTGTTTAATGAAATAGTCTAATCCACTAAATTGTGTTTTCGTTTAGATGCTCATGTCTACCCACATGTTCAATGCATATACACGAATAGATTGTCTCTTCGATAGGGTCAAACTAATCAATGATTTGAGGTCAAGAATATATCATCGTACAGTTGCCTTTTTCTTGATTTCAGACAAGAAACTAACAAACAAGCCCACAGACACACACAAGTTGATAAAGTGGTTTGTATAGCTCAACAATCCTAATGATCGTCACAATAGAAGAGACACTGAATGCTATTAACTGACTCGCCCTTAGGTCAAATGATTTTATTGTAATTACTACTAGTATCCTATACTGAGTAACAAGTTGATGATTTTTAAAAAATATATTTTCTTTGATATAATTTTTCATATTATCGATTAAAGTCTATTTTCATGTTTAACTTCAACCCAGTCAACTGGCTAATGCGTTTATACATTCACCAAAATTTTGGACAGCAAAATCTTAGATATTTGTGGGTTACAAGTAAGACTGACATGTAGTTGATAAGGATGAGGGAATTGCCGAATCTCTATACTTCAAATTGTAAAATCCAAAGTTCAGAAAAAACAGAATTTATAAAATCCAAAGAGACGTACGTATATGACAGAGTTGCAAAATATTTTTCATTCAAATATCTTAAATTTGTTTGAGTTATCTTCAAAGTGAATGTGTTGGGGCATCATGATCCAGAATAATTTTTTTATTAATATCATGTTTCAAGCAGATCTTGTAGTTGCTTGAGTGTATATATTTTAAGTTACAAGTTGTAGTGATGTAGGTAGCGTGTACGGAACGTCAAACTGGACCTATTTTCAACCTGAGAACAAGACGAGAAATCGATTTCAGAATTCAATAACAATAGAGAAGCAGGCCTAGAAAAGCAACCCAGTTTTTTTGGTCCATTATCTTAGACTAGATCATAAATGTGGAGGCCTGTCATCTCTTTACTCCAAAGTTTTAAACTATTTCATTATCTCCATTTGGACAAGAGAATGTGGGTCTAAAAGAATTTGATCTCAACCTTACTAGTAGAAACTTTGTAGTTTATGTAATAACAGTTGTATTCAACAATAAAAAAGATTAAAGTTAAGTGAACTCCTACTATTTTATTTTTGTCCCATAATATCTTAAGATTTTGCTTATTTCTTTAGAAAGATTAAAATCACAAAATTGAAAGTTGATTCAAAATGGTTTACCTGTGTATTAATTCATTTGTCTTCTCGAAAGTGGCCTTGAGCCCATAGTGTTGGATAAATTCAAAGAACCAAAACCGAATTGTCAGTCTTTGTTCCCTTAACCACATCCTTTTGCCCAACTCTTTGCTTTTGCCAATGAGATAACAGACAACCCACATATTAACCCTAGTTACATTGGAACCCTTTATGTTAACCCAAGCTTGGTTTATTTAAAGTAAAGAAAGTGGGAATCCAGCTTGTTCATATTGAAAAAACAAAGAAATCTTGCTCTCTCTCTCTCCCTCATCTATACCATTTTCTTCTATATAGCCCAACTAAGAGCATCTCCAATGTACATTTCTATATTTTCCTCTAAAATAGAGATCTCTATTATTGAGGTGAATTTGCTCCAATGTATGCCTCTATAATAGAGTTCTTCTATTTTAGAGGAAAATATAGAGGAATCTCACTTTTTGCCTCTATATATAGAAGTGAAAATAGCAAATCTCTATATTTTCCCCTATAAATAGAGGAACTCTATTATAGAGGCATACATTGGAGCAAATCCACCTCTATAATAGAGTTTCTCTATTTTAGAGAAAAATATAGAGATAGAAATAGAGATGGATTGGAGATGGTCTAAGAGCTTCCTCTTCTTGAGATGTCTTAATCCATTTCTAAATTGTGGTCCTCCAAAGTTTCTCTTTTGTTTGTGGGTCTAAGTCAAGAAGCTGAATTGTTGTGTTTAGAACATTGTTGTACTGAAAAGTTAGAAGCTTAAGATTAAAACTCCAGAAGAATTATACCTTTGTTGGTGTCATGAAGAGACTTAGCAGCTCAGATTCAATGTGTGGTCTAATCTCCAATTCCACAGGTGCTTGCCATCTTCTTTCTCAGACCAACTAAATTAGTTGTCTTTTTCAGACAAACTCATTCAACAGCAAATTCTCATAATCATTACTGTTTACATTTTTTTTCTTTTTTGAGAAAACTGTTTAAATCTTTGCTTCTATTTTTTTAATGAACTCATTGGTCTATTACAACAGATGAGCAGAGTCGACGAGTGTACCAGCATAATTTCCAACCTATGCTTGATGATTACGAAGAAGACAGTACAATGGTCGAGGAATATTCCGGCAACCACCACATGGGCCAATCGGAGAAGAAGAGAAGGTTACGTGTCGACCAAGTCAAAGCTCTGGAGAAGAACTTCGAGCTTGAGAACAAACTCGAACCTGACAGAAAAGCAATACTAGCACAAGAGCTCGGGCTTCAACCTCGTCAAGTAGCGGTTTGGTTTCAGAACCGCCGCGCACGGTGGAAGACAAAACAGCTCGAAAAAGACTACGGCCTTCTCAAGAGCCAGTACGACTCTCTCCGACATAGCTTCGACTCGCTCCGCCGCGATAACGAGTCGCTTGTTTTAAAGATTAGCGAGCTCAGAGCTAAGATCAACGGAGAAGACGAAAACAATAAGGTTACGGCGGAGAGTGATATCTCCGCCGTGAAAGAAGACAATGTTCCTTCGTCTCCTCCTGAGTTTATAGAACATTCCACCGGCTTTAACTACCGGCGAAGCTTCACCGATCTACGTGACCTTCTACCGAACACCACCGCCGTCGACGGTGTATTTTCCGACAGCTGCGATTCGAGCGCCGATCTTAACGACGAAACCAGCTCCGATAACGGAAGGTTGACGCCGCCGCCGCCGCCGACGGTAACGGGCGGGAGTTTCTTACGGTTCGTGAAAACAGAGCGGATGGAGGATCATGACGATTTTCTGAGCGGTGAAGAAGCGTGTGGTTTCTTCTCCGATGAACAACCACCGTCTCTTCATTGGTAACTCCGCCTCTGATCACTGGACATGAAAATCGTTAATTCGAGGGCAAAACTGGAATTATCGAACAATAAATAATTAATGGTTAATCAACTCCCCGGGGTTATATGTTAATCTGTAATTAACGATGTTGAGAGTACTAAAAGTAAGATTGACCACCCCCTCTAGTCCCGATTATATTCCTATTTTCACCCTTAAATACTCCACTTGACTAATATAACCTTTCTTCGTATGCTCTATTATGAGATGCTTTTTTTTTTGCTTAGTTCGAAATAACTCAGGGAGTGATATCTAATTAACATAATAGATGGGTGTGAAAGTGAAACTGAGAAATATATTTTCTCCGTAGCTGCAGCTTTTCTAATTTCACCCCCGCGACCACGACATCACTCTCTCTTTGTTTCCTTTTTTATTTAAACATAAAATCTTCTTTTTTTTTCCAAAACTAAATTCAACCACGAAAACGACCTTGAACTAGTGTGTAGACAAAAACAAATTCATATTTATTAGATTGTATATGAATCGAAGTTAGATCTGATATTATAATCAGCAGTAAACCAAAATTTACAACAATGACTTATCGTGATCTCTTCAACCAAAAGAACATGTGTGTTACTGTTTAACTCAGAGTGATGTCATTAAGTTTACATGTTATCTTTATTTTCAAATTTGTAAAATATAACATTTTCCAAAATAGCTCTTAAGATTCTACGACAATAAAAATTGAGTATTAACTTTGGCGAGATTATCAGAATAGTTCTTCAAATCTAGAAAGAGGTTGTCGAAAAAAAAAAAACTAGAAAGTGGCTTTTAGAAAATGGTGATGATTTTCGTAAAAGGTTTTGATGTCTGCAAACTTTGATTCTGGTGAAAGACAATATAAAGTTTTCCCACAGAAAATTAAAAATCTAAAGGTCATAAAATAAAAAAGAAAGACCTAAAACATAGGATTGGCTTGTGAAAAAGTTGTCATCATCATCAAGGTGCTTTTGTTTATCAGCCAGAAAGTAAAATGGCTAACTCCTGGTTGTCCGTCGCTCTCGTTCCCCCGCAGGACCCTGCCGCTCCGTCCGGCTTCTTCCACCGCCCTCCTCCCTACCCTGTCCCCCCTGACCCCCCAGATCCCGTCCAGTTCCCTCCGCTTGGTACCCTTCCCCCTTCCCGTAAATCCCCCTCTCGTCTCCCTCCCCGTAGCCCCTTACCTACTGTTGTTCCAACCATCTCTAAAGGTGGGAACTTCAATTCTCCCCCTGTGACTTCTCAATCGGCCTCTGCTTCCTCTCTTCTATCCTCTTACTTCAATCCCCCCCTTAATTTCTCAAACCTTAACCCTAGATCTGTGAACAGTGACACAGTATCAAACTACTCCGGTCTTCCTTTCCAGTCTGAAGCTTCCTCCTCTACTCCCTCTGGTTTGCTTGGATCCCCTCCGTCCTCCCTCCAACCCCTTCATCCTCCCCAAATCCCTCCCAAACCCGTACCATTCGTCCCTCCTCCCAACCCTCAACCTTCCTCCTCTCACCCTCCCAATTTCCCGTCCTCAACTCACCCTACTACCTCTCCCTCACCCAACTCTTCCTGGGCCTCCAAGGTCAAGCACAACATCGATCGCTCGCTTGAAAGGCTATCTCCGATGTCGTTTGGTCCCTCTGGCAATCCTAGAGTTATTATCCCTGATGAGATTTACCAGATGGGAGCACAACTTCATCGAGATTTTGTCGTTTGCAAATTCTTCGGTCGAATCCCTGCGTACTCTCTGATCCAAAATGTTCTTAACTATATGTGGGGCAAAGGCAAGCACTTGGAGATCCATATGTCTCCAGCTTCCAACTCGGTCCTAGTTCGCATCCCAAACGACTATATCAAACAGAAGGTGCTCCTAAAGGGATACTGGTATGTTGATACTACCATGTTCCATGTGTCTCAGTGGACTGCTAACGCAGACACCTCTTCTCCTTCGCTCAAGCGTGTCCAGCTTTGGGCTCACCTCATCGACGTTCCTCTAGACCTCATCCATAATAAAGGTTTAAGTCATATTGCTGGTCAAATTGGAGAACCTAAGGAGACTGATGATTGGACACTGAAACTCTCGAGCATCAGTGTGGCTCATGTAAAAGTTGAGGTTGATGCCACTGCTCCGCTCCCGAAGATAGTTGAGGTAGGACGTCAAGATGGCTCCTTTGTCAATGTCTCTGTGGAGTATCCATGGGTTCCTCCTGTTTGTGCTAACTGTAAGGAGATTGGACACATTTCCAAAAACTGCCCACAGCTTCCGCCTCCTCCCAAACCTGCTCCTGCTGGTCCTAAACAAGGCCAAACTGCCCACACCTGCTACTCATGTAAAGAGCAAGGTCACTTAATGAAGCACTGCCCTAAAAAGTCACAGGAATGGATCCTTGTCAAGGACAGATCGAAAGCAACTTCTAGGAAGACTGATCAAGATAACTTAGATGCTTCAACCTCTCAGCATGTTGTCCACACTCCCCCATCCCCCATTACTACCCCTGACCCTGTAACCTCTGCTACAACAGATGACCCAAATCCACCCTCTGACAACCCTGTTGATCAACCGAACTCGATGGTGGTTGATCTCCCGGTTCTTCCTCCCTCTTCCGATGATAACTGTTTAACCATCAGTGACGATGTAATGGTTGAAGCGCCCTCTCCTCCATCTGATCTGGTACTGGTTTTACCTGCCCAACATACCTCTAGACCTATTCTCCCTATCAACCCTCTACTCGTTCCCAACCCTCCATCAACCAAAACTACCCCCACCTCTTTTAATCCCTTTATCCCTCTCTCCTCAACCACAAAAAGCCCTTCTTCCCCACCAAAAAGCCTCACCTCTTCATCCATTCCCCTTCAGCTTAAACCTTCTGAACCCCTATCCTTTTCAATTGTCCCCACCTCAAACCCTTTTTTGCCCCTCTCTTTTGAAACCCACCCACTTGCTTCTGATGCGTCTCCTTCCTCTGCCCATGGGAAGGTTGACTCCAACCTTTAAGTATGTCGATTAAAACCTTTTTTTGGAATGTCCGTGGTCTTAATCATCCGGACAAGCACCGCCCTTTTGCTAGTTGGCTTGCCTATAATCAGCCTATTGCGGGTGCTATTTTGGAGTCTCATATCAAAGAACCGAACCTGAACCTCGTTATGCAGAAAGCTTGTAATGGTTGGAATTACTTTGCCAACCATGATACTGATGATGATGGTAGAATAATCATAATTTGGAAATTCCCAGCCACTGTCCAAATCCTCCACCAGTCTCGCCAATCCATCACATGTTCAGTCTCCATACCAGACTCTTCAACCTTCCACCTCTCCGCGGTTTATGCCTCAAATCTAAGAGAGGAACGTCTACGCCTTTGGGATGACTTACGAGAAGTGCAAACCACTTTGTTTCTGGAGTCTAGAAATTGGATTGTTGGTGGGGATTTCAACCAGATAACTCATCACTCTGAACACTCCTCCCCCTCTGTCAACCACCTCTCCCCTGACATGATCGAATTCCATGATGTTATTCTGGAGCTGGAACTCGCTGATCTCAGATATCAAGGGAGCTATTTCACTTGGACCAATTCCTCCCCTCCCAACCCAACCACTAAGAAACTTGACCGAGCTCTTGTTAATAGCCATTGGCTGGATTGCTACCCAGACAGTGTAGCTTCCTTCTTGCCTTTTGAATTCTCAGACCATACCCCTTGCCTCATAGACCTCTCCTGCCCCCTCCCTTCCACAGGAACCAAACCATTCAAGTTCTATAACTTCCTAACCAACCATCCCAGTTTTGTGGACTCGGTCGGAATAGCTTGGATCCAGTGTGGGAATAGAGCAAAGGACCTCTGTGTGTTAGCTTATAAACTCAAACAAATAAAGAGAGCACTTAAAACACTAAACAGAGAGAGTTTTTCAGATATTTCTAAAAAAGTGAGTGCTACTAACTGTTTGCTTAAAGATGTGCAGGTCAGATTACTTGAGGACCCGAATACTGAGAATTTTGAGGTAGAGAAAGAACTGCACCATCGCTGGAACTTCTTGCGGGGTATAGAGGAGTCATTCTTCAAGCAAAAATCGAGAATCAATTGGCTTCACCTTGGAGACCAGAATACTCTGTTCTTTATGAGGGTTGCTGCCTCACGTCAAGCTTTCAACTCCATCAGATCCCTTATGCTTGCAAATGGTGTTCTAATCTCTGACCCGGATCAGATGTGTAAGATAGCTGTGGAACACTTCATGTCCATTCTTGCGCCCACAGATCTTCCTCCTCTACACTCCCCTTTCAATTGGTTCCTCCAGATAATCCCCTTTCGGTGTACTGAAGAGCAGCGATCTGTCATTGGCTCATTCCCCTCTGATCTAGAAATCTCTTCGACGATCCTCAAACTCAACCCCAACAAATCTCCAGGGCCCGATGGTTTCACTTCAGCATTCTATAAGTCAGCGTGGAGTATTGTGGGGGAGGAAACAACAGAAGCAATCAGACAGTTCTTCACCTCCTCTTTTCTACCAGCTTCGGCGAATGCTACTATTCTTACTCTTGTCCCAAAGAAACCAGGAGCCTCAAGGATCACAGATTTTCGCCCCATATCCTGCTGTAATACAACTTACAAGGCAATATCCAAACTCCTAGTGAAGCGCCTAAAGACCATTCTCACGGAAGCAATACTACCAAACCAAACGGCTTTCATTAGGGGGAGACTCCTCATCGAGAACACTCTACTGGCTTCTGAAATTGTGCAGGGGTATCACAAGAATGGAGGGCCGAAGCGAATCACCATCAAAATAGACATTGCTAAAGCGTTTGATACCATTAGATGGGAGTTCATTTTTCAGTGCCTCCGTGGTCTCTACATGCCTGAGATTTTTATCCGATGGGTTGAAGCGTGTGTCTGCTCTACATCATTCTCGGTTGGGTTCAATGGATCGCTACATGGTTACTTTAGAGGCAGGCGGGGACTGCGACAGGGAGATCCTCTTTCTCCCTATCTATTTGTTATTGCCATGAACTGTTTATCCCTATCTCTCAATTTGGCAGCTCAAAGAGGAGACTTTAACTATCACCCGAAGTGCGAACGGACGGGTCTTACACACCTATGCTTTGCGGATGATCTCCTCATCTTTTGTGATGGTTCTGTGAACTCAGTCAACTCCATCCTCTCTGTTTTGCGGGACTTTGAAGAGAGGTCGGGTCTTGGGATCAGCATTGACAAAACGTCTATCTATTATGCTGGACTGAAACCACACGAGATGCTAGCAATTTCAACGGCTACAGGACTCACTGCTGGCTCTCTCCCGGTTAGGTACTTGGGTGTGCCCCTTTACACTAAGAAGCTTTCGATCATCCACTGTGCTCCTTTGATACAGTCAATTAAATCAAAATTCTTGAGTTGGATGGCGAAGTCTCTGTCGTTTGCAGGGAGGCTGCAGCTCATCTCCACTGTCATTTCCGGAATTATTAACTTCTGGTCTTCTGCGTACATTCTTCCCAAAGCCTGCCTCTCGGAGATTGATGCGCTCTGTTCCAAGTTTTTGTGGAAAGGAAAGTTAGATGGTAGTGGGGCAGCAAAGGTAGCGTGGGAAAAGGTCTCTGTCCCCAAACAAGAAGGAGGGTTAGGGTTGAGGAACTGGGTCACTTGGAATGCGGCTTGTGCTATAAAGCTTATTTGGCTCTTATTCTTTAAACCAGATTCGATTTGGGCAACTTGGTATCTAGCTGAGGTTCTTGATGGTAATATTAATAACTTCTGGGTAATTAACACTAAACAGAAGAATTCTTGGCTTGCAAACTATCTACTGTTACAGCGAGACACTGTTTTTGATTGGATAAAGATGGTGGTGGGGAATGGCGAGACTTGCTATTTCTGGTCTAGTAACTGGTCACCATTTGGGAATATCACAAAATACCTTCGAGGAGAGAGCTCTCGACACACTGGAATACCGCTAACAGCTACACTTGCAGAGCTGTGGGAAATAGATACTTGGCAGCTGCCACCGGCGAGATCAGAAGCACAGGTGAACATTCAGACTCACCTATCTACCCTGCGCCTTAATGATGCAGCAGATACGTTCCAATGGATGCCTCAGGGAACCCCTTCAAAGGCTTACTCAACCAGAGCAATCTACAACCTTCTACGCACTACTAACCAGCGTGTTACTTGGAACAAGGTGATCTGGTTCTCACAAGGTATTCCTAGGCATAAGTTCCTCTCCTGGCTATTTGTTCTGAATAGATGTCCAACTAAGGACAGGATGGTGGAGTGGGGACTTGATACGGATCCGATTTGTAGCCTCTGCAACTTAGAAATGGAATCCAGGGACCATCTCTACTTCTCATGTCCCTACTCTTGGCAGGTTTGGAACTGTGTAGCCAGAAGAGCAGGTTTACTGCCTGCAGCGAGACTATGGGCGGAATCTCTAACCCAATTGGAAATGCTAAAATCACCAAGGCACACAAGATTGCTAGCTCTCTTGGGTTGGCAAGCATCTATCTACTGCATCTGGGTCGAGCGTAATGGGCGCCTGCATAGAAACAGATTTCGAACTTCTTCTGCCATCATTAAGGACATTCACACACTCATCAAGCTAAGGATTGCAGCAGTTCGCCTAGATGACCCCAGTCTTGCATCTGCCCTTTTTCAAGCTTGGATCTCCTGACTTCTGATTTCCTACTCATCATCTTATCACCTCTTCGATTTTCTCCCTGATTTTCCACTTGGGCAAGTGGAATATTTGGTATGATTGCTTTGTGGCTGCTTGCAGTTTCTGGTTCGGTTCTTTGTAAGGCATTTGCCACTAAACTTGGCTTTGTAAAACCTTTATTTCTCCTGCATTTTAATAGAANAAAAAAAAAAAAAAAAAAAAAAAGGTGCTTTTGTTTTTATGACTGTGCGTACGTACGTTTATAAGTGGAAGCATAGGACATCGTTTTTAGTGAATGATGAAAACATTCTGACTCAGTTCGAAGCTTTTACCATTGTCACGTACGGATCATATCTGAAATTGAGGCATTCAGGTGACATTCTTAAAAAATTCTGAAAACATGTGTGTTTACCATTTTCAAGTATACTATTGTAACTTCTTAAAAAGAAAATCTGTAAACAATAAAATTGCTGACTGAATAAATCAAATCAAGAGAAATTAGGCCGTATAGCAAGGAAAAAACCATAATTCACTGAATAGCTATTTTACTTAATATTTCTATACATACTGTTACTTTTATACACTTTCTGTTTTTTATTGTAAGTAGTTTAAGGAAGATTTTTTTGTTTCAAAATATAAGTAGTTTCTACATATCTAGATAACTTTTGCATTTATTGGATACATTGTATCCAATCAAATAATATCCAGTCTTTTACAATTGATTGTATTAATTAATTAATTAAATATTATTTTAAAATTTCAACAACTTTCTTAATATTAGTGCTTTTAGTCTAAACTACTTACATTGGGAAACAGAAGGAGTATAATAATACAGTTTTAGCCTTCTATTTAACCAGAAAAACCTGATAGAAAAAATAATAATTGTTTCTAATTATTAACTTCAAAAACAAATGTGGCTTCTTCAACTTCACCTCTTCCCTTTTTCTTTCGTTTGATAACTTTCTTCCCTTTCAATTGTTTTTGGTTTTGATTTCCTCTACATCGTCGCCTCCGTTTGATTTCCAAAGCTTCGGTGTTGTCTTCTTCACTCTAGTCTCTTGCGTGTTCTTCTTTTTCTGGTCACATCGTCCGCCATCTTGGCAATAAAGTTGTAGCGGCTGATACTATTCCAATTCACCTCCACTATTCCATGTGGAATAGTACAATATTATAGTATATTATCTCAACGACTGTTTTTTAGTTGTAATATTGTCGATCAAATGGATTTAGGTTCACTTTTCCCAAATTAGGGTATAGTGTTCTCACATTCTATAATGTTGTGACTTAACTTTCATTTTCAACTCTTAACCCCTAGTAATTGACGCTTTCATATAGAAATATCTTATAACCAATTATGTTGTATATTAATGAACCATGTGTGGGATAGTACAATAAGTGAGTCAATTGTACTGTCTAAAGTTTTCCATGTGGAATAGTACGATATTATATTATACTATCTCAACGACTATTTATGTAGTTGTAGTATTGTTGATCAAATGAATTTGGGTTCAATTTTCCCAAATTAAGGTATAGTGTTCTCACATTCTATACTGTTATAACATAGTATATGTTTCAGATGAAATGTTAAAATTTTAGCATTGGGGTTGTCATTTACTAGTTAGGAAATAGTTTTACTATTTCATATGGTATTGAAAAGAATTGGGGGGGGGGTTGTAGTGTTTAGTATTTACAGATTATGGTTAGAGTAATAATCATTTATTATTTCGGTCATATGGAATAGAACACTTGGTTATATATATGTGGATAAAAATATATGTGGAATAGTTTAATCTGTGCAGATGTATGTTGTATATAAATATAATATGTGGAGGTTTCTTCTTTCTTTTGCCTTCTCTCATAGATTAACCGGAAACTTGTTAAAAGAAAGTGTAAAACCGGTTGGAGAGTGGTGTAAATGTCTGTCATTACATTATGTCAAAATCAATGCTATTTACCTAATTATCATTTCATATATGGCTACTACACAAATTCACCTATAAATCAAAGCTGTATTAAAAAAAGCAGTGCATACATTTTCAGTTTCACCATGTAAAATCAATATTCTACTTGAAATAGTGTAACTAATATCAAACCAATTAAGTTCCATTTAGAAATAGGCTATATAAATACATTGGAGATATATTTTCCCTGAAACGCTACATATCTGTGAAGCAATTACTATTATAAATTTCCAAAATAAAATTAGAAAAAAAGACGAGCACTCTATTTTTTCCCGCTGTACTGCCAAATGGCACATAATGCAGTGGAGGCCCCATAGCTTTTTCTCCGTTTCTTTATACGAAGCTGCGAGAAAATGGGGCCTATGAACCCATGTGATGTAGGGCCACGAATGCACCAATGGACATGTCATTTTCGTCATTGACATTTGTCACTGTTGGATGAAATAAACTATTATTTTATATATTTATGAATAATTTACTACATTGCAGGATAGCTGGATGAGGATAAACATGCATACGGTAGGGTGGGGTTCGGATACCAATTCGGATCCGGTTCGAATCTATTTGGATTTCGGATTTTGGGGTCAAGAATTTCAATCCCATTCGAATATTTATAAATTTCGGTTTGGACTCGGTTTGAATCCTTGCAGGTTCGGATTCGGATAACTCATTTAAATCATTTTAAAATTTTAAAATTCATTATATGCTTTAACCTTCACAAAATGTATAAAAAATAATATATTACATATAAATTTAAATAACTTGTGTCCAAATACCAAAACTTAACATATAAATTGGTATGATTTGAATATTTGGATAGAGAACCAAAAATATTTTAAATATTTTTGGTATTTTAAGTATATTTTAATTAGATATGTACTTTTGACTATTTTTATATATTTTCAAGTATTCTAGACAATTTAAAAGTATCATATGTATTTTGGATGACTTTTAATATACATACATATATATATATATATATATATATATATATATATATTAAGTTCGGGTACCTGAAATATTTTGGTTCGGACGTGTGCGGTTTTGGTTCCTTAAATATCAAAAATTTGAACTCTTTTGGATATTTAAACAATTTTAGTTCGGATTTAATACTACTTTTTCGGATCGGATTCGATTTGATTCTTTGGGTTCGGTTTTTTTACCCAGCCTTAACTTACAATGTTCTTTTCACAGCCCCCAGATCCATTAGGGATGTACATAGATCACAATATTCGTTATCTGATCCATTTCGTTCAGGTTTAATCCGCTATCCAAGTTGATTCGGTAAAACAATTTCAGTCGTCTATTTCACTAGTTTGTTTGATCACTTAAAGAGTAGCTCCAATGGTAAGGTTTAGGAGAGTTTTGAAGTATCTAAGAAAAATAAAAATTAATTAAATTAAGAAAGAGAAAGAGCAAAAATTCTAGTTTTATAGGTTTTAAGAGACTACCAATATATTTCGTAGACGTGTATCAATGATCTAAGAGGAAGTTAGTGTTTTATTAACTTAGAAAAAATAAAACACAATCAAATAATTAAAATACTAAGTACTTTTTTTTTAGAAACTCTAATGGTATTAGACTGATGGAACTGCTTATATTGTAGGATTTATAGACATAGAATTATATGTTAAGATATAATGTTAGTAAAATTATATGCATTAAGATATAGTTCTATGTTTGAAAGTCATCAAATTATAGGTATTACAATAGGAATTTAGTTTTGGGATAAGTTTTGTCGAAGCTATTAAAGTTCTATGCTCTTAGTTCTTTGATGTAAAAGTTCCTCGACTATTTTTGTGTTAATTATTTCTAATACTACATTAAAATTGAAAAAAAAATAAATTCAAATTGATTTTACCTTTTCCTTTAATGTTCTATATAGCCAACAAAAATGATATTTATGTGTATTGGAATTACATTTCAAATACAATTTGTAATTATAAAGGTTCTTGTTTTCCTAGATATTCAACTTATGTTCATCTTGAGTGAACGTTGTCTCGCAGATCTCAGTGCACATAAAACATCTTCACAATTTGAAAGAACGTTAAAATATTCATCTCAAAAGCATTTGTACAAAGTATGTAACATTTGTTTGGTTGATAGTTAACCTACTTTTACAGGAAAATCAGAAAACAGTGTATGCTTTTATACTCGGTGCTCAGAAAACATCTTCACATTGCATTGCTTTGCTTTGTAGATGCTTGTATTTTCTTAATTATTTAAATCTCATTGTACCAATTAATTATATATATGCTAGTATACATATATTTATGCAAGGAACATTTGTGTTATATGCTTCACTTTCTCTTGGCAAAGATCATAATGGTTTCAAGAATCCTTGCAAATAGTTTAATTATAGAATTATATTTACGTACACGCAATAATTATAACCGTCCAAACTTATTATTTAATTGGAACCATATATGCTTTTGTAGGGGGTTTGTATGATTGTATTGTGCCTACTAAAAAATTGCATAACGTGAAAATATCAATACAAAGAATATGGATTAGACGGGATGAGGTAGCTCTACTGGTTAGAGCTTTGGGGGCCAATTGTCATGCTTCCGGGTTCGACGCCAGCCGGAGGCGAACTGCCTCTTCCATATCACTATTAGTGGTACTGGGCCTCGGCCCAGGTTAATGCCCTCCCGGGTGAAGTGGACCGCTGCCTAACCGGGCCCAGGGAATGACCCGCGAAGCGGGGAACCCTGGATTATCAAAAAAAAAAAAGAATATGGATTATTTACATAATTTGACATAAAATAGCCACCTCGTAGATATGTAGTGACTATAGCTAAGGTAGATTATTATATGTACATTGGGAGATAAACATATCCAAAGATTAAAAATCAACAAATACGAAATCGCTAAAGAGAGCTATTTTGTTAGTGACTGAGACTAATTAAATAATTGCTGCTTCAGAGAAAGCAATAAAAAGCTGTTGCAATTTGCAAAGCATGATTCTTTTCATTGTGTGTTGCACAAATACTACTGAAAACATAGAATGCAAACGATGTTGCATTTAAAGAAAAAAAAATGTTCTAATCCAAATCTACAAGAAAGCGTTTTCCCCTGATTAAACCATCGTGTAGGCCATAACGTATATGCGTATGTATACAATCATGATTGTATATTAATTTTTGAAAGATTTTCATTGCATTATAATAAAAGAAAGTAGTTTAGACTATTTAGCTTCTACAAATACTTTTAATTAGTGTACTTTATTAAACATATTAACTGAAATCTATTGGTCTGTAATAGGATATAAACTAGCTTTTTATTTCTAAACGTTATGTTTTTCAACACTCTCTTGTTCTCAGGGCCCGCTAGTGGAAATTCGAATATGCTATGATTTTATGGCAAATACATAGGTAGTTTTCCAATAAAATTTGTTGGTTTTGAAAATAAACTTGTAATATAAATGTTTTCAAATTATTTGAGCTTTGGATTAAAAAACTTAAATTTAAAATTATTTTTGTAAAATTTAACTTTACTCAACTTCATAATATTTATATTTACAATGATGATACTTGGAGAGTTGACGTATGTAATTAATGAAAAAAAAAATTGATGAATCTGAAAATTTAAAAATATATGTAATATTTTAAATTTAGATACAAAATATAATATCACTAGGATCGTCCCGCCCTACGAACGAGATATTTCTTTACTTTTGATCTAGGATATATTTTAAATAAGATTATATATTTTGGATTAAAAAATACCTAACTAACAATAAAGACGATGAAGACATGTATATTATAATACTTTATAATTTATTTTTAAGCTTTAATATTCTTTTAAAATTTAGCCGGTTTCTTTGAAAATATGATTTCGTAATAGTATTATAATTCTTTTAGTTAAGAGAATATGATATACAAAATGAATTTGAACAGGGATCATATCGAAAAGTCATTTTAAGAATTAACAAAGTCTCTGAACTCGAAAAAAGAAAATTAGTTAACTTTTTTTTGAGAAAGCAAAAAAAAAGAACATAAATGGAATTAAGTTCCTAAAGGTTGAAACAATGATCTAATGATTTTTTTATAAATTACGGTTTGATGTTTGCAACATATAGTTCAAGTGATTGCTAAGTTTATCATATGTTATACTAAATTAATTAAAAATATTTTATTTCACAACTTTATATAATTTTATTGTTTATTCATGTCTCTTTTTGATATTTTCAAATCCAACCAAAAAGGTTAGGAGCAATATAATTAATAATTTTTCTTCAATATTTGTGTACTGTAAATAAAATTCAACAGTTAGTTTAATGACAGAACCAACAATTGAAAATCATTTGTTTTTGTTTGAAGACTTTTTTTTTATTATTTGACTGATCTATAATTTTTTATTTATGTTGAATTTTTATATCTGTAAATTACACAACTAATAATTAATGATTTACATCCTTTAATCAATTCAACCAATATTTTGAAAAGAATAAAATAATATAATACGTGAGATTTTGATAAAACCAAAAAATATTTTGGCTATAATACAAAACCCTTTACACTTTGAATTATTTACGATTTTCTCATTTATGTTGTTACTTTCTGTAATCAAATCACATAGGGGTTTAGGTTTACCTTGATAGACCAAGGTTTTGAAATCCAATCACACAACGCCAAACGTCTAAGTGACATTTCAACAAGGAAGGTATCGTAAGTTTCTTGCCTTCTAGAAAATATGGGGGTGACCTTACGTAGGCTGGATTTTTACTGTCTTTGATCTTCACCCTCTCACCAACACAACACCTTACACTGTCATGGAGAACATGTCTGTGGCCAAGGTTTTGGCGCTGTTCCGGTAAGTGGGACTCCGACATTTGCTTATTGTTCCCAGGATTCAAGCCTTAGGAGTGAGCCTATATGCTTTTTTGACTCTCTTTATATACTCGCTATAAAGCCTATTAACAAACATAATGACACTAACTCAATCATTTGCAGAGGTCTCCTGTCGAGGGGATCTTAACCAGGCAGGATCTAAGGGCATACAACATTCTACAAGCTTTTCCTCACTTGGAAAAATCCAACGGTAGAAAAGCACACTGAATTGCTACTTAATTTGTTTATACCTGTTGTCTGTAAAAATGGCTTTGCAGCTATGTTGTTTTCTTCCCAGTCTTGAAGATGTTTCTGTCCAGTTTTGCAACTTTTTCTTCATACCAAACAGAATGTTAAAAATATTGCACAGATCTCTATTTGATACTTGTAAATTCACACTGAAGGAGGAACCATATGATGGGATGGTTTGAGATGGAAGGCAAAGAACTATTAGCCCAAGGAGTAATAACACCAGCTGATCTACATGAGTCGTTAAAAGGAAGACATGGAAACGAATCATCGGTTATAAATGTCGGCCTTCCTTCTTATGCCTTGCTTCATACACTTCTTAGATCTATTAAAGCTGGTGTTCATGGTATGCTTTTGCTTGATGGCTCGGAAGTGTCTCATTTGAATAGACCCCAGTACAAGTTCTTGGACTGGTTCTTTAACCCAATTATTGTTAAACTTGTAAGAATTAAATGTGAGAAGTGATATAAGAACAAGAACTAGTTGAATATGGGAGAGAGATCTTGAGAGTAAGAAGAGGATATGAGGAATTATATTTCCTTGATTTATTTTCAGAACATTACAAGAACCATTTATAGGCATGTTAGAGAGAGAGATGACAAGT
>OVBX01003167.1:0-17687 GCA_900406325.1 Erucastrum elatum | reverse complement strand
TATATATATATATATATATATATATATATCAGATAAACTCATATGTTACTACATTATATTGATATATCTTATCATGTGACTAAAAAGATATTAGTCTACATAAATATTGGCTAGTTTTTATAAAGATAAGAAAAAAATATTTTTTTTTTCGTCCAACGAATTGCTAAAACGGATGGTAGATTAAGTTTTCTTGTAAAGCATATCTCTTCAGGTCTGGTACACAGCTGACCACATTGAGGGATAAGTTTATCTCCTTCGTTGTATGCTTCAACGTCATAATAGTATTCAAGGTGATTTCTTTGCCCGAAAAAGAATTCCATTTTGTTGCACTATATAGATTACTAGGGATTAGTCTGTCCTTCGGGCGGGTAAGCTTACGCTTAAAAGTTATTTTATATTGATGATGGAGAAATAGAGTGAACATCTGGTGTAAATTATAATAAAATTAATAACATTGTATTTAAGTATGTGTTGACTATAAAATTAAATATTTTAGCGTCAAACTGTATTATATTTTTTAATATTTTTGAAAATGATTTTTTAAAGATATTTTGCCTTCTTTCCATATTTGACATTAAGTCGTCACTATCTGTGGATTTTGTTTATCTTACTGTGTGTAGTGTTTTCATCATCACTGTCACCTCTGTGCTTTTGTTCTTCCTCGCATTCTTCTCCTCAATGATATTTATAGTAAATTAAACATATGATTTCCAAGTTGTGATATTGTTTCTCACAACATTATAGGCCGTTCGAGTCAATATTGGCTCTTCTTCTTCTTTTTAAAATTTCAGCTGATGTTTCTTGGGTTGGGTCCGAGTTAAGTCCTCTTTGATGTTGTCTTCCTCGTCTTTGGCTTGCCATCGATAGTCAATGTTCGTCTTGGTTTTCAAGATCTGATTTTTTTAATCTGACTTCTATGCTCTCTTTTATAACTCGAGGATGACTCCACAGTTTGATGATGTCGTTTTGTCTCCCTTTCTCTCTTTAATTTTTAATCTCGTTGTAGCTATCATCGCTTCTTGCGTCTCTGGTGGTTTTCCCTTTCACCAGATTTACCACTTTAGGTTCAAATAGTATTTCCCTCTGTATATGTTTTGTGGGCTTTGAAAATTATTTCTGGTCTTAAGCTTGAACTCTAGTTTTTCGGTAGCTTCCATTTTTCCTCTCTCTGACTGTTTTCTTCTTTCTCCGCTTCCCTCGGTATACTTGTGCACAGTTAGTCTCTTGGGACTTTGGTGCCTTCTATCTAGAGCTTTATGGTTCTTCGTTGGCATCACTACAAAAAAAATTAACATATTGTGACAAAACATTTCTGTCACAATAAAGATATTTTCGTCACAATAGTGATATTGTGACATTTTAGTGACCAAATGTTCATGGTTACAATACAGTCGTCACAAATTCTTCTTTTACGTAACAAAAACGTAACAATTATTGTGACAAATATATTCGGTAACCAAATTGTTACATTTAGTGACGGTGCGAAAGAGTGACAATAGTGTCATAATTACTTACTAACCAAATTGTCTCAAACCGTCATAATTTGTAACTAACATAGCATCACAATTTTGTATCTAACTGTTACAAAAAAATATGTCACAATGTTACTTTGTGACCATACATTTAATGCTTTTATTTACCGTTAATTAATTATAAAATATACAAATAAAAATAAAATCAAATTCACATATAAAAAAGCATAAAAATAATATTTATATTTATTTATTTTGTTTAGAATAATATTTCGTAATACAAATAAAATAAAATAAAATAAATAATTAAACTTAAAGATAAAAAGAAAACAATAAATCAATACATCTATTTCTAGCCGTCCCTGCCATATCGGCCAACACCACCGCTGTTGCGGATCATTGATGCTGCATTTCCCACCACCATCATATTCTAAGGTAAAACACTTGATTAGCTGTGGCAGAACTTGGGGTTGGTGACCAGTGTATCACCCCAAACAATCTGAACTCTCTTGCCGAGCAGGGAGGTCATCTTAGCATAGTAATGCTAGTCTTCTTGGTCTTCAATGAATGCAATTTGGTACTCTTGAACGAATGTCTTGTGCAAATGTCTCAGCAAAAGATGGTTTCAATGGATCCTGATCAAACAGTGAGAGATGTGTCAGCTTTCGTATTGTAACCTGAGATCAATTTTCTTCTTGGTCTTTAACTGTTCAAAGGGTTACCAGAAATGGGCGTCTGCAAAAATCAAAAAGATTATATTGGATGTTCTCAGTATGCAATATTCAAACACATAATTATTCTCGCAACATAAAAACTATATCACAATAGAACTACTTATAAAGACAAATAAATCTCCTCACCAGGCAATTCAAGGGTTGTGAACTTGTGTTTCCACTGGTTTGGTTTCATCATCTCGCTGAATTGGCCTGATATCTCCTGGATCAAAGGTCCATATATATCTAATTACAAAAACAATTTAAAGAGCGATAATGTAAAAAATAAAATTATGCTTTCNTCAAAAAAAAAAAAAAAAAAAAATTATGCTCGGCCGAGAAGAATCAAAAACTCGAGTCGATTCACTTTTCTCATTTAAAAATTAAACTAAACTTAAATTGGCAGGAAGTTCTCTGACTCTACGCAAAATTAAAGCAAACTTAAATTATCGACCTGGATCAAACACAAGAAAACGAAAAAAAAAACTCAACAAAAACGAGAGCTCACATTGCATGCGAATAGATTGAAGAAACACAAAAATCCTCTTCTAGCAACTGCATGAGATTTCTATATGCAACTGAACAATGATTTAAATTAAGAAAAGAGATACGATCTAAGAACGAAACGGAAGGTAAAGAAAGAGATGATGGAGGCGGAATAAAAAAGAAAAAAAGAGAAGTTATTATAAGTGTGAATAGGGTTTTAGGATACGCTTAAATGGGGGGAACAATAAATTCAATCAAAATTTTGTGGCCATTCTCTTTTATTTTAGCAATTGTGATATATCGTATCCTCGACTTGACCAAAAAAAAAAAGCAATTGTGATATATAAATAAATGTAACAAATTGTGATTGGCTGTAAATTGTGTACTTAGACATATAAAATTTTGAATTCAAAATGAATACATTTCAAACCATAGAATATATATTTATTTTAAATTCCTTTAGATTTTCAAAATTTGCATTATTTTTATTTTAAGTCTGTTATAAATTTTAGATTTTGAAGTTTTTATATAATAAGGTTTGACATTTTAGTATATTTAAAATCTATTGTTTATAATTTACGGTTAGATTTGAGTTTAGATAGTTCCAGATACATATATCGGTTTTTTATGTATACGTTTTTGGTTTTTGAAAATATTCTTCAAATTAAATTTTATGTATAAGTTATAGGCAAATTTTATATATGGTTTATGATTTAAAATTAAAGGTTTAGAATTTGTAATTTTAGACTTTGGAATACAGAGTTTGCCAGTTTGGGGGTTTTTGTTTAAGGTTTTGAAGATTGATGCAAAAAATTTGAAAAATTAGAATCCTTTTGTTTAACATATGAATATTTATAATTTTTTTGTGAGCGTTGAAAATCTTAGCTTTGGATCAAAGTATTATAGTAATTTATTTGTTTTATATAGTTTAGGGTTTCAGATTGGTATTCGGGGTTTGGAGTTTTGATTAGACAATTCACTAACGAGTCTATCGTCTCAAATTGAAACTCGGGATTCAGCCACAAATTCGTTACAAATGCAACAATAAGTATAGTCACAAGTATGTCACGCTTATTACGTCTTATATTTTCGTCACACTTTTGTCATTAACTGTGACAAAAATTGGTTACGCATTAACCCGTCACAACATTGTGACTAACCTGCTACTAATTTGTGATGTAAAAATATAGTCACACAATTTTCTCTAATACGTCACTGATTTGTTACGGATAATTATCGTCTTTAAATTTAGTCACAATATCCTGATTTTCTTGTAGTGCATGAGTGCATTGTGCTTGTTTAGTTTGTGAAGTACTTCTTGCCTCTTAGCTAATAGTTGTGCTTCCGGTACTTAAGGCATTATCTTCATGTTTCGTGATGACTTTGATTTTCTGGTGATTATTCTTCCTTTGACTTTCTTTCTTAGTTCTTGCCTTTAGTTCTTTATCGCGCTCTTTTGTGTTCAGGGGATTAATTGATTAATTTATCTCAAACTTTACATTTTTACTCTTTTCTGATCTATACTTATTCTGGCCAAAACACTATAAGATAATGTATGGTAAGTAGCCTTTGTTCTTGACCTTTCAGGTTCAGACTTTTATTGAATTAGTGATATTATGATATTCTTTTCTTTATAATTGTGGAGGGTTTAGGTTTAGATTTGTGTTCTGCTTTAGTTTCTTCTTCTTAATTTCATTATTTTATAATTTTAACAGTAAAATAAATATATAATTTGTAAGTAAAATAATAAATAAAATAAAAATAGTGAAAATTATTCTATTTTAGTTGTGAAGAAATTAAAATTTAAAATATATTTATATTATTTTATTTATTTTTTATTAATCTTGAATTTTAGTGAGTAATAAAGTAGATTATCAAACCTCATATGATTATGGTTAATGTGACAAGGATTAAATATGATGAGTTGGATATAGAAGTCATTTGTGTGCATTAGAGATTAAAATCACGATTAAAAATTTTGGAGTCAATCCATGAAAAAATGCACATTTAGAATTGTTTGGCCAAATTGTGAAAATTTTAAAATAAAAAAAATGTAAAAAAAGTATGAGGACACATGTCACAACAGCCCCCTGCCACATGAAAGAAGAAGAGAGAAAAGTTAATTTTATATACATAGATAGATAGCCCTTCATGAAATTTGATAATATATGAAAAATTTGTAGCCCAATTTTTGTATGCCTAAGTCTGTGTTTGGAAAAACCATGGAGTACGAGATTTCTACCAAGACCGAGGTCATTCTGAATTACAACACGGTTTTTTGTGCAAGCTTCACTTTGCCTGAAACATATCAAAGTAATATAAAATGTATGAGGTGGTTCATTTTTATTTGGATCTAATTTATGAGCAACAAAAGCACATGTGTAATATTCTTTTTTGCGTGTAAAATATTTTCGTTTAATGTACTAGCTAAGAAAGTTTTTAAATCATAAATATTGACAAGTTGTAGGTATCTTTTAAATCGTTTTGTATAGAAAATTAAATTTTCAAGATTTTCTCTTAAAATAAGTATTTAGATTTCCATGTCTCTTTAATTTTTATTATTTCTCTTTGTTTTGTTATTTTTCTATTTAACTAGGCTATCCGCCTGCTCAAATGAACATGATCATCTTATAGTTACTTATTAATACATACATTACTAAGTCAAAAAATATCATGATAAGTTATTGTTGTTCTTAAAATGTTTAAACATAATATCAAGTATTATATCCATATCCATTATATAGTATATAATAAAGTTTATCAACAAAAGTACATATGTTCGCTATATATTGTGCTATAAGAACTCTAACATATTATAAATATTTTGAAAATTTAATACATTATATCCATTATTAATATGTAAATATTTGAAATCAATCAATACTCTCTTTTTGATTATATATAATTATTTTAAGGGATTAATACTCTTTTTTTCGATCATATTGGCTAAATTGTTTATATTAATTTTAATCAATTATATTCTATTAAAATATTTTTTTGTTATATTTTGGCCATTTTTGGACGATAACATAATATATACTAATTTTAGATAATGATAATTATAAAATCAATGAAAATAATTTTTAATTTATGGTTAATTATATATTACCAAATCTAATTATTGATTAAGGGTAACAACAGCTTTAACCACTATAAATTTTAATGTAAGAGTTTAGAATGAAATCACTTCGTAAATAATACGATAAATGATTTTCTCATGTTTGTATTTTATATTATATTTTAATCTATAAATATTAATAAATTGAAAATATTATAAATAAATGTAATAAAATAAATGTTTCAATTAAATTTAATTTAATTTTATTATAATAATTAGTTTAGTTATTCATATTTATTAATTTGTCAATAGATTATAATAATATATCAATTTAAAAAAAAATTATATAATATATTTCTAAAATTTCCAGCTGTGTAAAAAAGTATTAATGTTTTTATTCAGAATATTTTAAAATTTTACATAACTTAACCTTTCCGTGAGTTCGAGAATAAAGTTTTAAAACCGGAATATAAGTTTCCAAGTGCATGATGTAAAAAAAACATTTGATATTTTACATAATTTATTACTAAAATTTTATCCCATTGCGTAAAAAAACATTTGATACTTTTCACAATATTTTAAAAGTTTACATAATTTAATTATTTTTCTGCAGTTTAGTTAATCTTTCCATGATTTCGAGTGCTATCATTCCTTTTATTATAACCTTTCTCATATCATTATTTCTGCTCTCCACTGATCCCAGTATACAGTACACACACGGTGCCTTTTAGACTCATGTATAGACAATGTAAGGATGTGACCATGTATGAGACATTTCTGAACCTTATCAGAGATATATTTTGCAGACAAACATATATATCACATAAAGTCATTTGTTATTATAATTATTTTGATTTTTATTTTTGATAAAAAGGTTTATTATAATAAAGAAACTTCAAAAATATTTTTTTTTATGCTTAAGTAATAAGAAAACAATTACAATATTTTGATATATGTTACAGTTTCTTGAAAGAAATAGAAATACTTTACGCTTTATTCCAGCGTAGTGCTAAAACAGGTGGTGTAGCAAGGTTACTTGAATAGTATATCCCATCAAGTTTGGACGTCCATACACGTACCTGACCACATTTAGGGATAAAATTATATCCTGCTTTGTATACTTGAACTTTATAAAAATATTCCATTTTAGCTCCTTGCTTTAACAAACAATCCCATGTTGTTCTAATAAGCACATCGTTATGGAACTCGATTACATATGGACTAGCATTGAAGTTTAAATTCTTGACGCCTAAATCATTGTCTACAGAATAACAATGGAACTCAAGAATTCTACCCGGACCGAGTTCGTTATGAAGTATAACACGATTTTTCTCGCAGGCTTCGTGTAGCCTAAAGTTTATAGTTACTAAAATAAAAAGTATGAGGTGTTTCATTTTTCTGTCTAATGATTATGAATAGAATACAAAGGTATTATTGTGTAGTATTTATAAAAAAAATTGTGTGGAATACCAAATAATATCTTACCTTATTAGTGAATTTCTTCTACAAATTTATTTTGACCATATATTTTTATTTAGTTTCAAGATTTTCTCTTTAAAATAAGTTTGACTAGTTGGCAAGTATCTTTTTAATTATTGCTTTTCTTAGAAAACCAATATTTTACAGATTTTATCAAATATTGAATGAATTTTATCAAATATTTTGTATTGATTCTCATTGATTGTTATTAACTATAATAGATTTTTATATATTGCTTTTTCTGAAACAAATCTTCTAAGGTAATCAATACAAGTTTTTCTTAAAATTTTCCAAACTTTATTGATGTACAACATATATATATATATATCACACAACACAAGAACCTCACTAGCATCATTTTCTTGTTCTCATCCTTCAGTATCACAGATCGACCACAATAGTCACAAGGTGCAGTTCTTGAACCACAAGTACTCTCATTTTCAGACATCCCTCTCATCAGGTTTCTAACATCAGCCGCAGTGTTGCCCGCTTCCACCATAGCTGTACTGACCCTGCAAGTGATTAAACGAAGAGGACAATCTCTTGCTTGATGTTGACCTTGCAACCAAAATCACAATCTCACGTTTTAAATCCAAACATAAATAACAAGGGAATAAAAGAACAATGACAGTTTCAGATACGCACCATCTGTTCTTTCTCAAGCACTACCTAAAACCTATCGAAGGTAGAAGAAGAAAAGCAACTTCATAATGTACAAAATAATTATCATCATTGATTTATTAATCAGAGATGAGAAGAGCTGAGTGAAAGATGTTTGTTTGTGAGGAATAATTTTATTACAGGGATTTTCAAAAATTTATAAGTAAACATGATAAAAATGTAGAGAATTTACATCCCATTAACAAGAGAATCTAATAGAAGTACAAAATCCATAAAAACAAGACTTTTTGAATAACAAAAGATTTAAGTGGAATTTAAAAATTCTTATCCCAATAACAATGGATTTTAATGAGATTTTAAAAATCCACAAACCANGTTCTTGTAGTTGTAGGCACGTGAGGCTTTTCAAACTCGATTCCTTGCCACGAACCTCCTGCTTGTAGTACTAAGACCCAATACTCCGATTTTATCATCTCAAAATATATGAAACATGTAACAACATTACAGACTACTATGAATTAATCGAGAACAGAATCGTGTCTCAGAAAGTATGCAAACTAAAAATATTTTTCATGAACAGAAGTGTCGGATTTGAGAGCGGGTTTCGGGTAGGGTTATCGGATCTAGAAGAAGTATTAGTCGGGGGCATCAAGTTAAGATTTCAATTAGTAGGGGGCACCTTCATAGAAATTGAACTAGTTCTAACAAAATTGCTTTTAAAAATTAAAATTTAATAGGGGGCACGTGATCCCATTGTCGTAACGTACGTCCGCCCTTGGTTATGATTTATTTCATATGATCTGGATTATCGATACACATTTCTCTGCAAATAGTGTATAAGACCCAGTCTCCATGCAAAACATTAAAATGGTTCGGAAACAGACTCTTCTAAAATATTATTTTATCTTTAACCAACAAGAATATAATTATAATATATATATATATATATATATATATATATATATATATAATTCTCTTTAACCTAACCATGAAAAATATAATCTAAGCTAAATAATAAAAATAATCACATTAGGAGTCTGACTGATTTTTCAGCTATCATCCGTAACCGCATATTTTGCGGTTGGTTATAGTTGTTGGCATTTTACAATAATCACAAAATGCTATAATTGTTTCAAATCATTTCGAATCTATTAAAATCAAAAGTTATCGTTTGCGTTTGCGGGTGGGTAGGTAAATATAAACATATTTTCTGAAAATATTTTAATTTTTTAAACTAAAATTTTAAAATTGAAATATTATAATATATATTATTCACCAAGCAACACAAGTAATCTTACAAATAGTGATTTAGGTTTCATCAGTTTGTTTATGTTATCAATTATTTATATATAACTATATAATATATTTTAATGTATTTTTTATAAAAATATATAATGGTTGTATATTTTTATATAAAGAATTAGATTTGTAAGTAAAGTACTATTAAAGAGTTGTATGCTCTAAGGCACACATATGATTTATAAATCATTTGTAAAGATTATGAAATTATTTATAAACATTTTTGTTTAAAAAAACATTATATTAACGTTTCTAAATGATTTATAATTTTTTTATATAAATTTATAAATTCATTGTATGATTTATAAAATTTTATAAAATCCTTTGTCAATGCTTCTTAATCTAATAAAATATTGGCTTTAAGCCTCTATTCTTTTTTTAAAAAAAAAATCTACACAGACAGAGGTCTTTAAAAAAAAACTAGTCCCCCAAATTTGTAAACAAACATTTAGGTGATATGTTTAATAAATGTATATGGACCCCTAAATCTTAGGGTTGGCCTTGGCTGATGTGTCTACAAAAATATGACTTTGCTTCAATTTGGGGGTTATATCTTATGTTGCTTTCACATGGTAAATAAATCTTAAAACTTGTTTAAGATAAAATCTTAATAACATTATTTTCTAAAAAAGAAGAGATAGAAAAATATATTTACCAAATTGTCAAACTTGTTTTACGAGAAAAGCTTGGACTCCTTGGACTCCTTGGAAACTAAGAAAGACAAGATTTAAAAAGATACAGTCAAAAAATATTTGTAAAAGAAATTTACTAATAAGGTAAGATATTATTTAGTAGTTTAAACTATATATTTAAACAATTTTTTTAATATATACTACACATTATATTTAAACTATTAAATAATATCTTACCTTATTTGTACCTTTCACACAATTTATTTTCATAAATACTACACATTAATGTCTTTGTACTCCGCTCATAATCATTTAGAAAACAAAATGAAACACCTTGTACTTTTATATTATTTACCTTCATATTGTATGCTACATGAAGCTTGCGAAAAAACCGTGTTTACCTTCATAACGAACGCAGTCCTGGTAGACTTCTCCGGTTCCGTTGTGTTCCCAATGACGATGATTTAGGCATACAAACCTTAGCCTTTAATGCTTCTCCATATATCATCTCATTCCATGATGAATTACTTCGTGAAACAAGATGGACATGTTTGTTAAGGCAAGGAGTTAACATGGAATACTTTAACGAAGTTCAAGTATACAAAGCAGGAGACAGAATTATCCCTAAATGTGGCGAAATACGTGTAGGGACGGCCAAACTTGATGGGATATACTTCTCAAGAAATCTCGATACACCACCAATTTTAGCACTACGCTATAAAACGATGGAATAAAGAATAATGTATTTTTATCTTTCAGAAGACTATAAGCTATATCAAAACATATTATATTAACAATTGAGTTTGTCTGATATCCATGTTTGTCTACTAAATGTCTGACGAGGTTCAAAAAAGATCTCATAGTTTTGGTATTGTCATATCCATTCTCGATGTTTTAGCGACCGTTATCTTAAGTGACAAAAAAAAAGCGACCGTTATCTTATGGTCACATTCCCACATTGTCTATACATGAGTCTGATAGTATGTATTGGGTTCAAGGTTATAACTTATAATCCAAGGAATACTTGACCACTAGTTTGTTAAACTTGACACCAATTCGAGTTTTTACTTCATTTTTTTATAAGAATGAAAACATCTTGTACTTGGAGACTTAGGTTCCGACTAGTAACATTGTATTCTTAGAATCATGAAAAAAAATAAGTTATGTGAAATTTAAAATATACTGGATGAAAAACTTCAAAAATAGTTTTACTCTGTTGAGGACTAGTTTGTGCTTGTTTCTTGACTGCATGCTTTGAATATCAAAAATATAGTATAAAATAACTAAGACAAACTCATTTCCTTTGTTTGCTATTTTGGTTCTTTAAGTCAGATGTTTATGTATGTATATAAAATGTATACTGAATCATATAAATCAAATGAATTTCGCAGACGCTGCTTTATGAAGTAAACAACTAGGTCCTCTCTACGTGTTTCAGATAAATCCATATGATCAAAAACTGAAGATATTTCACATATTCTAGTTGGCAAATTAAAAATAGTAATCAGATCAAACATTAACATACTTTTGTTTGTTCCACTTGGAAAGACACAATCATAGGACAAGACCTTAATTATGACTTGGGCATAAACTAGTGTTATCCATATATGCTAATTTGAAAACCTATAGAAAGCTAATTATACCATGTGACAATAAGAACAAGGATGAATCATGGGAACTTGAAAATGCTTTTGTATGGATCATTGCAGTTTTCCGCATGCTTTATGATTTCTTGGTCCAGCTCTAATAATATTTCTACGTACATCCTTTAAACTTTTTATATATATTTTAGTATATTTAACCGCGATAGTCTTTTTCATAAAATAAATTTTGTAATACTCAATTATTCATAAAAATGTTTAAAGTGTGACCAAATTTTAAGGTCAATATATATTTTTAGTCACACAATAAAATGAATATATGGCCTTGTGATGGATTCTTCATCAGTTCTATTTTCTGTGAATGGTTTTTTTAGGGGACTAGGTTATCTTTGTGTTCGTGGCCTGGATGTTATAGTTAGGTTTTATTTTATCTAACCAAAGTTGTTGGAAGATAAAATTAAATTGGAACACAAAAATAGTCGTTTAGAAAAAAAATAGTCATATACTATTTATTAATCCGCGGAGTGGTACGCATCATGTTAAATGAATTTAGCACCTTCCTCCAAGAATTTTGTAATTGCTTTAGCTATTTGTATATGCATATATCCCTTGGAACAGGTGAAAGAAGTTGAATTGGCTCTTGCAAAGCATCTAACAGGCATCAAGTGGTAAACCTTCTTTCCATACATATTTGATTATTTCAGGCTGTTCTCAAAGAAGTGTTGGGATTGATTACTCCAGTTTGAGTTTAATCACCTTGGAGAGTTATGGTTTTGTGTCTAATATTTACAACACAGCAGAGTGTAGTGGTCAGTACAGTGATAATGTTGACACTGAAGTTACTCCACAAGGTTTATATGAAGACTTCAGTCTCTGTAATATATGTTGACATTGAAGTTACAGGGCTTATTATAATAAAAAACTTTAAAAATATTTTTTATGTTAAATTAATAAGAAAACAATTATAATATTTTGATATAGCTTATAGTTTCATGAAAGAAATAGAAATACATTATGCTTTATTCCATCGTAGTGCTAAAACGGGAGATGTATCAAGGTTTCTTGAAAAGTATATCCCATCAAGTTTGGCCGTCCATACACGTATCTGGCCACATTTAGGGATAATATCACTTCCTGCTCTGTATACTTCAACTTCATAAAAGTACTCCATGTTAGCTCCTTGCCTTAACAAACAATCCCATGTTGTTCTATAAAGCACATCTTCATGGAACTTGATGACATATGGAGTAGCATTGAAGGTTAAGTTCTTGACGCCTAAATCATCGTTTACAGAATAACAATGGAACTCGAAAATTTTACCCGGACCGAGTTCGTTATGAAGTACAACACGATTTTTCACGCAGGCTTCGTGTAGCCTAAAGTATGTAGTTACTAAAATAAAAAGTACGAGGTGTTTCATTTCTGTTTATCTAATGATTATGAGTGGAAGACAAAGCATTATTGTCTATAGTATTTATAAAAAAATGGAAGGTTTTTTTATTTCAAACTGCCAAATAATATTTTACCTTATCAGTAAATTTTATTGACAAATATGTTTTGACCATATCTTACCTTATTCGTAAATTTTCTTTACAAATTGGCAAGTATCTTTTTAGTTCTTGTTTTTTGTTAGGATAAGTATGTATTTAAGTTGAGATAAACATGTAATATATTAGAGATAAGTACTCTAATTATAGTCGGTAGATAGATAATCATGTAAAGTTGTATATAAGTCGAGCTTGAGACTCACGATCAATACACGGAAATTATTCATTATTTACAATCTTATCATTTTTCTTAGATAAACAATATTTTGAAGGTTTTCTCTTGAGCAAGTTTTAAGATTTCCTGTGGAAGCAAAATAATATATATCCCCATTGATGCAAAGTCTTGTTCTTGTAGTTGTAGGCACGTGAGGCTTTTCAAACTCGATTCCTTGCCACGAACCTCCTGCTTGTAGTACTAAAGCCCAACTCCGATTTTATCATCTCAAAATATATGAAACATGAAAGAACAATATTACAGACTACTATGAATTGATCAAGAACAGAATTGTGTCTCCAAAAGTATGCAAACAAAAAATAATCTTCATGAACAAAAGTGTTGGATTTTTGAGAGCGGGTTACAGGTAGGGTTATGATTGATTTCATATGATCTGGATTATCGTTACAAATTTCTCTGCAAACGGTGTATAAAACCCAGCCCCCATGCAAAACGTTAAAATGGTTCTGAAACAGAATAAGACTTCAAAAATATTATTTTATGTGGGAATCGAAATTCGCACCATCAAATTATCGTATAAATAAGAAAAATAAGAAAACACTAATTTCTCTGAGGTCTCGGATATCTGAGAAACCATACGCCAAACAATCAGAACACGAAATAAAAGACGATAAAAACAAAGAAATCGTAAAAAAGAGCAAAAAGAATCTTATTCCCGAATTCGTGTTTGAGCGTAACAACAAGGTAAGGTGCCTGAGCTACGAGAGCTGTCGGGGAGATTCCTAAATCTAAAACCCGAAAGGCGCCTAAACCTAATTGAGTCGCATCTCGAAAAACAAAAAGGAAAAAAAAATCTAAATTGCTCCAAGTGCTAGTTTGCTGTGAAAAAGTTATCTCTTTATGCATTTCGTCTGAAACTCCTTATATACTCCTCTCCAGGTCGGTTTACGCTTTCCCTTCTTGTCATAGTCCAAAAAATGGAGATATTCCATTTTTCCGCTCTTTAGAATTATCTGCGGAAACTTCCTATCTATCCGCAAAATTTGATGTTTATCCTCCAAGCATAAACCATCGCAAGACTTATGAGATTTAAGAAATCGTAAGCGGGCCTCGAATCAAATTTAGAAATTTTTGAGCCATCTTTTGATCCGAAACGTTTGTTACGGTTTCTTTGATAAAGTTAATTTCCCGCGGTTTTATCGTAAACAAGACTGATGATCCCATTTGATGGAGAAATCAAGAAATTGTTAGCCGTAGTTGTAGAAAGGTTGTAATGAAGATAGTCGAGAATGCATAGTTTTATGTCGTATTGATATTTCGGAAGACTTCAGATGCTACAGAACGTAGGTGATGCACGCGAAACTTTGTATGGATCATTGCAGTTTTCCGCATGCTTTATGATTTCTTGGTCCAGCTCAAATAATATTTACGTACATCCTTCAAACTTTTTGTATATTTTAGTAGATTTAACCGTGATAGTCTTTTTCATAAAATAAATTTTGTAATACTCAATTATTCATAAAAATGTTTATAGTGTGACCAAATTTTAAGGTCAATATATATTTTAGTCACACAATAAAATGAATATATGGGGCCTTGTGATGGATTCTTCAGTTCTATTTTCTGTGAATGGTTTTTTTAGGGGACTAGTTGATCTTTGTGTTCTTGGCCTGGATGTTATAGTTAGGTTTTATTTTATCTAACCAAAGTTGTTGGAAGATAAAATTAAATCGGAAAACAAAATAGTCGTTAGTAAGCCTTTTTTCAAAAAAAAAACACAAAATAGTCGTTTAGAAGGAAAAAAATAGTCATACATTTCCTATGTTTTTTATTAAGTGTCACTTTAACTGATTTTTCTTATTTTATAAAGAGTGTCATTCTACAATACCAATATAATTTATACAATCTTTCAGCTCAAAATTAATTACAAAATGCATTGATCTTATAAATAATATTATTTATCTAAAATACTATTGGTTAGATGTATAATATTAATGAAATCATAAATGTATTTTAATAAATTTATTAATATGCGTAAAAAGTGTTCAAGTGCCACTCTTTCGAAAACAAAGGGAGTACTACTATTAATCCGCGGAGTGGTACACATCATGTTAAATGAATTTAACACCTTCCTCCAAGAGTTTTGTAATTGCTTTAGCTATTTGTATATCCATATATCCCTTGGAACAGGTGAAAGAAGTTGAATTGGATCTTGCAAAGCATCTAACAGGCATCAAGTGGTAAACCTTCTTTCCAAAATACATATTGGATTATTTCAGGCTGTTCTCAAAGAAGTGTTGGGATTGATTACTCCGGTTTGAGTTTAATCACCTCGGAGAGTTATGGTTTTGTGTCAAAAATTCACAACACAGTGTAGTGGCCAGTACAGTGATAATGTTTCTTTTTTAAAAGAGCACAGTGATAATGTTGACACTGAAGTTTATATGAAGACTTCAGTGTCTGTAAATATGTGTCGGCCGGATCGGTGCAGCCTGAGTATTTACCGGGCTTTTCTTGGCCCAGTTCAGAAATCAAGAAGCCTTCGGATCTACACCTGTATAGACCGGATCTCAAAACCGAGATTTAGATTTGACACCCTTAATTTTCGACTTAATTTGACCATATCCACCACCAGGGCCGGCTCAAAACGTTCTAAGGCCTCTGGACAAGCTTTTTTTTTGAATTTTTATATATGTTTCAAGTTTTTTTTTCTAAATAAAACATATAATGTAAAAAAATATATGAAAATATTTAATAATAATTCCAGTTATGAAAATATATAAGACAAAAATTAGATTTTTTTTAAAACAACAAAACAAAATTTACTTAAAAAAATATAGGTGTGCTTCAAAAAAAAAGTTTAAAATATAGGTTTTTACAAAAAAAAAAAAAAATTTAGGCCCCTAATATCATGGACCCTGGGGCGGTCGCACCCATTGCCCCCCTATCTGAGCCGCCTCTGTCCACCACACGTTGTTCACGTCTTCTAATTAAATAATCAGTTACACTAATGAAAACAAAGTCCAAAGAGCTTTCATGCTTTGATTTGATAACACTGCGTCACCAAATATGCATATAAAATGTTAGTTGAACCACCCTGGGAAACGTATGACAAAGAAGCCCGTCGTATTAAGTTACTTTTGCTTGATTTGCACATATAGATGTTTGAAAGTTACAAGTCCTATGTTCTATATCGTCTACATTTGTACACATAGTTTGATATGTTGTCGACATTCAATCAATTTATGATATTGAGAGGTATGCAATTTCGTAAAAAGAAAAAAATACTACATCATCTATTATACAACCATTTTAAATTAATGTACCGAAAACTACATAAACTTTATGAATTTAATACTCATAAACTATTAAATATTATATAATTAACATAATTCGATAGTCAGAATAATATAAGAAATTTAATAATTTTAATTAACTGATGCTTTGACTTGTTATTGATTTTATAACATTGCATTTCAATATTTGACATTTTTTTTTGATATTGAGATTATGTTATAGTCCGTTTTCATTGTCGGGTTAACCAACTTTTTTTTTTGGGTAAAATATCGGGCTAACCAACTTCTCACCATGTATTATCAGATTTCAAATCGAACACATTCCTGTCTATCGAAATGATATTATGATGTTAGCAATATATCACTTAATACTTCAAGATACATAGTCATCTGATTAACTCATGTCATTTACTTTCGTAAAAATGTGTTGCATGGTGACGTCCTCAACATGACCATAAGATTAGATTAACTTTACAATAATTACGGGTCTACATGATAGCAAGTACCAAGTAAGCTTGAGTTTTTGTTGGTCAGCGTCTTCCTCCAGCGGAGCTCCGGATGGGAGCCAGCCGTCGCCGTCGATGCATGCTTGGAGGCACTTCCGTGAGACCTGACTCTACTTCTCTTATGACTTTACTCTTGTTGTCTCTGGTTATTCCAGTGTTCGAGAACTGCTTGCAGGCGGAGATCAAATGTTAGTCTTTTGTTCTAGTTTGGTATTGGTTCAAAGCTTCCATTGTTGGCTAAGTTTTGATCATAATTTCTTTGTGGTTTAGGTGTTGTTTAAACTTTTTTTGCACCTCTAAGCTTTCAGAATAGCTGAAAAGCAGATTGTAGTTGTATCAACATGTAATCAAACTTTCATTCTTGCAATGATATTTACATTCTTAGAAAAAAAAACTTTACAATAATTACTGTAACTAAGATAACCACATTACACATGAATCAAGTAGACCAACGGGGAACACTATACTTCTAAAAACACTAAACCTTTTCAATAAATGTCACTTTGGTCAAAACCATAGCAAATTCCATTAATTACGTCATTTAGGAAAACAAGGCGGATCATTCTTAAACACACATCATCATCACCTAGCGTGATTATTTAGACACCTGCTGAAACGGCACCGTTTCAGGTCGTCTTCATCATCACTCTCCAAAAAAAAAACGGTATAGAGACGAGTCAACGTCTCTCGTGCCCCCTTTTTATAATGCCAAATCTTCTATGCCCCTAAAGTCTCCTATGTCCCTATTTCATAATTCTTTTTTTGATCAAAACCCAAATACTCAAATTAAATTCTTCCTAGT
>OVBX01003166.1:0-12098 GCA_900406325.1 Erucastrum elatum | reverse complement strand
GCTCCGTCTTCTGGTTGGGAGGTGATTTCCGGTGAAGTTCGAGTATCTTCGACAGCCACTGGTGGATCCTGATCGCTGGACATAATTTCCCCCAATTTATGAGTGATTAGGGTTTCATCTGAATCCATGAGATTCAACGCCAGATCGAACCAACCACTTGAGATTGTGGTAAAGATGAGGTTGAGGAGTCTTAATCTTCAGACTGTGATGGTAGATTAGGCGGAGAGGTCTTCGATTTCTGAGATTTGATGAGGTTAAGGGGTTCGCTCTCCACAAGACAATAGTTTGATTACCTAATTAAGAAGATAAATGATTTATGTATAAAGCATTCGAAGCTGAATAAAGCAACAATACTTACTAATAACAGTTTCTAATTAAGTCTTAGGAGCTTGAAAACAACTATGATAATTTTTGAAAACCTTCGAACTTCAAATCCACACAGTAATAATACTAGACTTTCTCCAACATCTGCAACATAGGATTTTTAAAGTGTTGTACAGTAGACATGTCATTAACTGAAAAAAGTTCAACATCCCATGAAAACATTTGATTAATACACATCTGTTTTGTTATTGACACATCCATGTGGAGTGATGGCTTCTCCCCGCTGCGTCAAGTCGCTCTGATTGCTTGAGCTCGGATTTCATCTTCTTCGATTCGAGACTCCAATGACCGGTGAAGGCTCTCCAAAGTGGCTCATGGTATCGTCGTCGCTGCTCAACCCATTTCCCATCGTATCAAGCTTCAGTCACGACCAGCCTCTGTTCCTGTCGTCTTCTCCACCGCGTGGAATCGTACCGTCTCCTCCTCCATGTAAATCTCGTGGTCTTCACTCTCCTCCCCGCAATGCTCAGCTCGTGGTCTTCGTCATGGTTAGCTCGCCTTCGACGTCGAGCTCCGGAGACAGGAGGAGCAAGCAATCATCTCTCCAATGGTGATTTAACAAAATATTGCAAAACAGGTCCTTCAACCTTTGACAATTAACGGATCGACCCCAAAACTTACATTTGTGCAGTTTAGTCCATGATTTCGACCCAAAACTTCTGATTGCGCATTCCAGCTCCTGTTTATGCAAAATGTACAAATGCAACACCTAATGACACCTTAATGCAATCTAGAATGATCAAAATAAACTAAAATATGAATCTAAAACCTATTAAAATCATGTGTGTTAGATTTTTATCTTTTTTGAGGATCACACAAAAACCTAATGCGTGTTAGATTTTGATCCTTTTTGCTCTCGGCAAACGTGCATCAGAGTGAAATAAATAATGGAAACTCAAGGGTATATTGAGGGAAGATAAAGCGATGCGATAGTGGTGGCGATCTATGGATTTTGCAAAGGCGGTGTTGTGAAGCCAATTTACTCGGTGAATTCATTCTCCTCTGATTCAAAAAAGTTTGAGCAAGGATCACATAAATGGGACTCAATACAAAGAGGAACACAAACTAAGTTCAGGTGAAAAAAAAATCAGGATCATATGAAAATCCCAGAACTTTATGAAATAATAATGTGGTAATTTGATCTAACATTTTTATATATGTTTCAGGAAGCAAAAAAAAATCGTGGAAGAAAATCCAAGAGGGGCAAGCAGTTAACAAATGTGTTTGAATTGAACCTTTGATTAAACACACAGAGAAAAGGTGAAGTCAAGAGAGAAGAAGAAGCGAAAGTAAGGAAGTGATAAACTAGGGTTTATCGTAGATAGGAAAAGGGGGTTAGGGAGAGAGAGAATAGAGATAAGAAGATAAGATTTGTTTTGATTGATCATTTGATACTCCAAATGTTTACAACTCGAGATTAAATACATCCAGCATAATAATAAAACCACATAGTTTAACTTATTGATAATAGACTCTTCTAAGCCTCCAACTTATCCAGAGTCTCTCACTTCTCCCTTCAGACTTCGCTTCAGCCACTTTTCACTACTCTTTGCGATCTCTGCTTCCTCTGCATAAATGCCATAGGCACTGCCAACTTATCAATACCCTCTCGAAGAAGCACCAGCTTGTCCTCAAGCTGAGTTTTAGGAAACTGCTCTGCCAGCTTCACAATCGGCTCCCAAGTACACTCAAAATCAGGCAAACCAACCCACTTCACTAACACCTCCGGTTGCTGATTCTCTGCCGACTGCCTTATATCCAAGAACTTCTCTGGTTCAGTGTTCCACTCCAAGGATGACGATAGGATCAGTGGAATCTCCTGAACCTTCACCTGAGGTTCCACGGCTTGCTTTAGCTGTGAGACATGGAACACTGGGTGAATGAGGCTGTGAGATGGTAAGCTCAGCTTATAGGCTACTTTCCCAATCCTCTTCTCCACCTGATAGGGACCAAAGTAACGTGGAGCTAGCTTCTCTGCTCTTCTTGATGCCACTGATACCTGCCTATAAGGTCTCAACTTGAGAAACACCCAATCACCCACATCAAACTCTACATCACGTCTCTTCTTGTTTGCTGAAGCTTGCATTTTTGATTGAGCTGAGGCAAGGTTGTCACGCAGCTCGTGCAGCAGTGCATCACGGTCTTGCACCATCACTTCCACTCCAGCATTTGCAGTTGGAACATCACCGAAGCGTAACAACTTAGGGGGATCTCGCCCATATAAGGCCCTGAAAGGTGTTGATTTGGTTGCTGAGTGGTATGAAGTGTTGTACCAGTACTCTGCCCACGGAAGCCACTGCGACCACGAAGAAGGCTTTCTCCCTGCAAAACACCTGAGATAAGCTTCCAAACACCTGTTCACCACTTCAGTTTGCCCATTTGATTGAGGATGATAGGCTGTACTCTTGTGTAGTGCTGTTTCTTGTGACTTGAACAACTCTTCCCAAAACCGGCTCAGAAATATTTTATCCCTATCTGATACCAATGTCTCAGGAAACCCATGTAGCTTGATAACCTCTTTGATGAATACCTCAGCTACCCCTTTCGCTGTGAAAGGATGTCTCAGCGGGATGAAGTAAGCGTACTTCGTCAAACGATCTACCACCACCATTATCACATCCAACCCTTTTGAGATAGGTAACCCTTCCACAAAATCTAAACTGATTTTTGCCCATACCTGAGTTGGAATAGGAAGAGGAGATAACAGCCCAGCAGGGGATAGTGTGGAGTATTTGTTCGTCTGGCATACTTCGCATGATTTGATGAAGTCAGTAACAGCACTACACATTCCCTTCCACCACACTTCACGAGCCATGCGCTTGAAGGTCTTCAACACCCCTTCATGACCTCCAATTGCATTGTCGTGGAACTGCTTCATCAAAGAAGGAATGAAAGGAGACTTAGCGGGGATTACCAACCTTTCCTCATAGAATAGGTGTCCTTCACGCATATAGTAACCCGATGGTGCCTCTTTCTGATCCATCAATGCTTGAATTATAGCTTGCAACTCTTTATCCTTCTCCACTTGGATCGCCAGCTCATCAAGATCGATGGACAAGGGAGCAGTCAACTGAAATTCTTGGAACTCAACCGCCCCTTTCTCCACTGTGTGCTGTCGAGACAGTGCGTCGGCTACTCTGTTGTCCTTCCCAGGACGGTACTCAATAGTGTAGTCCAAACCCAACAATTTTGACGCCTACTTCTGTTGCTCCACTGTCACAGCACGTTGCTCTAGGAGGTGTTTCAAGCTCCTCTGGTCGGTACGTATGGTGAACTGATTACCAGTGAGGTAGTGTCGCCACTTATTCACTGCATACACAATCGCCAGAAGCTCCCTTTCATAAACTGATTTCACTCTGCCTGAGCTTGAAAAAGCCTTACTGATATAAGCCACATGGCGATTCTCTTGGGATAACACTGCGCCAATACCAGTACCAGAAGCATCAGTTTCTACCACAAAAGGCTTAGTAAAGTCAGGCAGCCTCAACACATGTAAGCTGGACATCACCTTCTTTAACCAACAAAACGCCTCCGAAGCCTCCTCTGACCACTTGAACCCTTCCTTCTTCAACAAGTCAGTTAGAGGCCGCGCTATTCTCCCATAACTGGCCACAAACCTTCTGTAGTAACCTGTCAGACCTAAGAACCCGCGTAACGCAGTGACGTTCTTCGGCTGTGGCCACTCTTTCATCGCTTTAATCTTCTCTGGATCAGCTGCCACACCTCTTGCAGAAATTATGTGACCCAGGTAAGCTACACTCGACTGTCCGAACGAGCATTTCTTCTCGTTAGCATAAAACTGATGCTGCCTCAAAACTTCAAGGACAATCTTCAAATGCTTTTGATGCCCGGCTTCGTTCTTGCTATACACCAGAATGTCGTCAAAGAATACCAGGACAAACTTCCTCAGGTAAGGTTTGAAAATCTCGTTCATGACAGACTGGAACATCGCTGGAGCGTTGGTTAACCCGAATGACATCACCAGGAATTCATAGTGCCCTTCATGAGTTTTAAAAGCTGTCTTACTCACATCTTCTTCCTTAACTCTGATCTGATGGTAACCAGACTTCAAATCCAGCTTCAAAAACACTGCTGCTCCAGCCAGCTCGTCCAACAACTCTTCAATCACTGGTATTGGGTATCAATCCTGTATGGTACTCTTGTTAACCGCCTTGTAATCAACACAGAATCGAAATCCCCCATCCTTCTTTTTAACCAGTAGAACAAGACTGGAGAATGGACTTATGCTTGGTCTGATGATTCCCGCCTGCAGCATCTCCTTCACAAGCTTCTCTATCTCATCCTTTTGTATGTGTGAGTATCAATACGGGCTGATGTTAATGGGAGAGGTGCCCGTTTGCAACGTGATCGCATGCTCTATGTTCCTCTTCGGAGGTAGCTGCTTAGGGAGATGAAACACAGACTCAAACTCCTTAAGCAACTTTTGCAACCCTCTGCTTGGAAGTTTGAGTTTGCTCTCATCGGGAGTAGCTTCGAAAAGAGTTTGCAGCTCCAAAAGAAACACCACTTCCTCATTCTCCACTAGTTTCTCCATCGAGTTCAACGACACCTGCTCCTTTAACAAGGCTGGGTCACCGCTGATAGTTGCCCACTGGTCATTCACAAGGAAACGCATCTTATGCAACCCCCAGTTGATCCTCATCTCACCAAGAGTAGCTAGCCACGGGTAACCCAGAACGACATCAATGTTCCCAAGTTCAAACAAGAGGTACTCCTCATTGATCTTAACCCCTTGAATGTCCATCTCTACTCCGGAACATTTGCCCTGCCCCGACAAAACTCTACCGTCTCCAATAGAAACTCTGAACTCTAGTGTCGACTGCACCGGTAAACTCAAAGCTTGCACCAGATTTTTCGCAATGAAGTTACACGAATCTCTAGAATCAATCAACACTACCACCTTCTCCCCACCAATATGTCCAATAACCTTCAAGGTTCTCTTAGAAGTAATTCCCACCATTGACTGTAAGGACAGAACTTGTAACTCATGGTTCTGAGGAGACTGTTGTCCAGCGGGCCTTTCCCTGTCGTCTTCCTCCTCATCATCCATTTCACTCTCCTCCTCAACATCCATACACTTCAGTTTCTGAAAGGCCTTGCAACGATGTCCTGAGAAAAATCGTTCCCCACAGTGCCTACAAGGGTTGTGAGTGGTTTTCTTTTGCTCACCATTTCTGCTATCTCGAGGAGATTCCACTGACTTCCGAGCTGGTGACACCTCCCCTGACTTTGAAGGGCTACTGTTCAGCTGCTTCTGATAAGTACTGAGGGTTGATGTCGACTGAGACCTCTGGAAGTTCCGTGACTGGTAAGCACTCTTATCATTTTCATGATCCTCAATGATTCTCGCCATCTCCACAATTTCATCCATCCTCATAGGTCTCAACCTTACGACATGTTCTCACAGGCTCCTCTTCATTCCGTGCAAGAACACTTCTTCTAACACATCATCAGGAACATGAGGAACTTCAGCCGATAACTCCTCAAATGCTTCACGATACTCAGAGATGCTTCCTGTTTGTCTCAGCTTCAACATCTGACTCAAGATAGTACCACCTCGCGTAGGTTTGAATCTCTTTCTCAGTTTCATCTTGAAATCCCTCCAATCCAACAACTCATCACGAACTTGGATCATTCTCAGCCAAGTAACATCACAACCCACCAAACACGCCATAGCCAACGATAACTTTTCTTCTTCTTCGGTTTGATTGACTGAAAAGCATTTTTCTACTCTGAAAATCCAATCATCAGGATTCTTTCCTGCGAACTCTGGTAGCTCAAGCTGCTTCTTAGGTGGTGAACCTTTCTGCGGCGCTGAGTTACTCGTCGTTCCTGCCAAGAGAGAGTTAGGTTGAACCTCCGTCGTACGTAAGAGTTTCACGTTTTCAGGTAGGGCCAGTAATCCTTTCTCCGGACGCATCTGCACCCCTATCTCCGACGACTGAAAACCGTCAGAGATCGAGATCTGGGTCGCCTCGACGCTCCCTTTTGCAGAACCAGGGTTGTCGGCTTTCGACGTCGCCGCCGACTCTCCTACAGCCTGTTTCTCCTCTTGGGTTTGACGATGACGCTCCTCTGCGCGTTTCTCCATCTCCAAGGATCGAAGGTGGTTTGCCTTCATCTCGGCTCGCATCTCTGCGAGGGTAGTGTTGATGTCACCGAGATGTCCTTCTAAAGCAGTGATTCGATCTCCATGGGAATCCTGTTTAGGAGGCATGACTACGCTCTGATACCAATGATAAACTAGGGTTTATCGTAGATAGGAAAAGGGGGTTAGGGAGAGAGAGAATAGAGATAAGAAGATAAGATTTGTTTTGATTGATCATTTGATACTCCAAATGTTTACAACTCGAGATTAAATACATCCAGCATAATAATAAAACCACATAGTTTAACTTATTGATAATAGACTCTTCTAAGCCTCCAACTTATCCAGAGTCTCTCACTTCTCCCTTCAGACTTCGCTTCAGCCACTCTTCACTACTCTTTGCGATCTCTGCTTCCTCTGCATAAATGCCATAGGCACTGCCAACTTATCAGGAAGCTTACCACACAAGAAAAGAAGAATGAAGAAGTGACCAAGGAGTCACTTAGAAGAAACAAAGTGTAGCAGAGAAGAAGCTACAAAGAAGAAAGAAGAAGAGACTTGGCGTGCAAGGAACAGATGAGCTAGGAGTAGACCAATGTGGACAACATAAAGTCAAAAGTAAGTTGGGTTGGAGAAGATGGAGCTTTTTTAGAAGTTACACAACAAGAAGAATAAGAGTATTATTTTAGCTAAAGCCAACAAAGAAGAGTGAAGTGTTGGTTTAAGTCTAGCTAGATAGAGTTGTTAGGAGTTGTTAGTAGAGATAAAGATGATGTGAAATAAGAATCCTCCCAAAAAAATGACGCTGACCACCGTGTTTCGCCGAGCCTCGTCTACAGTGGCTACTCTTGCCTTCCGCGCTGTCAGATCTCGGGTGAGCGTCCGCAGTGCCGCCTCCCAAAGGCTGATTCTCGGTAGCCAGCAGTTCAGCCGCGCATCGGCGATTCCATTCTCGAGATTTCATTCCACGGATACAAAAACAACTGCCGACGAGAATCTGGTGAGCGTTCTCGAAATCTGAAATCGATTGCACCGTTCAAGAGGCCCCTGATCAAAACGTCGTAAGTAGTTCTCTGTTTGATTCTCTCTGTGATAGATAAGACATTTGTGTTATGATTTTGCTGCAATTCGAGATGTGCCTTTGATTTTAGCTAGAATAGTTGTTTCCGTACTTTCATTAATTTGATTTTTTTTAATGAATGTTAAATTTTATTCATAAAAAAAAAGTCTTTTTACATACAAAATGCTTCCTATATGTTTAAAAAACTGCAAAACTTATGTACTTCTAAATCTCAACCACTTCTACTTAAGATCAAACTCTTGTTGCAAACCAAAATTGCAAAATTCCTTCCATTCCCTTAACTCCCTTCGTACGCAAGAGAGAAAGCTTATTACGTACTCCTTTATCAATCAGTTTCTTCACTGCATTAACATCCATCAGTTTATCTCCATGCTTCACTCTGTTTCATTCTCTTCAAATCCCATACATCAAAGCTTGACAAGCATACCAAATACAGAATAATTTCTTCTTCTCCATACGCTCAGTAATAAGAAGCATAACTCCGTCCCATCTATTTGTATAAGATGATAGCAGAATGCTTTTAACCAGATGTTCCCATACCTGAGAGGAATACAAGCATTCGAAAAAGAGATCCCTTGTTTCTGACATACTTTTACAGAGAACACAAGTAGAATCAACACCCTGATTCCATCTTGAGATCCTATCCATAGTGGACAATCTGTTTAGGACTGCCAACCACATCATAAAAGCAAATTTGGGAGTTGCTTAAGAGAACCATACTCCTCGTGACCAACTATACTTTTCCTTCACCTCTCTTATCAAGCTCCAAGTCTCATGAGTCGAGAATTGTTGTTTAAAACCCGAATCTCTTTTCCACAGACTAACATCAACTTCCACACTATTCAGAGATTCTTTTACAGCTTCTAACTCAATCTCAATATCCCTCAGCAAAGCCAGACGATGCCTCCTTCTTCTCCGAGTACACATAATAGCTTCCTCAACTGTTGCCTCATTCCTTATCCCCATATCAATTATGCCTATCTTTCCCAATAATTCAGCAAGAGCCCCTCTGTCAGACCAAATATCATACCAGAATGAGGTATGCCTACCATTACCAATCTTTTTCCTGTAGAACCTCTTAGCAATCACTCTAAGCTTCAGCATTTTTCTCCATATCCAAGAACCAGCTTGGGTTGTCATACTCACTTCCCAAAAACTCTTCCCCTTCAAAAAGTAGTTATTGATCAATTTTCCCCACATAGAATCACTAGTTAACATTCACCAATTAATTTGAATTTTTATCGTGTACTGAACGATTAATTGTTGAGAAACCGAGGGAAGATGTGCCAGAAGGGTTTCCTTTCAAGATCATTGATACTCCTGGTGAACGAACTGTGTTGCTTGAAAGGAGTTTTGAGGATGAAACCATCCAAGTCGAAGTTGACTCCTCTGCGCCATACGAGGATGCTGAAGAAGAGCAAGAACAAGCTGAACAAAACGATGATGAAGATGACGAACACTCTGTGAAACTCCAGATTCCCATGGTTGTGAGTGTCTCTAAAGGTGATGGTGTCTGTCTTGAGTTTGGTATCAGCGCTTACCCCGATGAGATTATGATTGATAGTTTATCCATCAAGCACCCCCAAGGATCTGACAATGACCTTGCTTATGAAGGACCTGACTTTGAGTAAGTTTCATTCTCTTTGCTTTGCAGCTGTTTATATAAATGAGGTTGGATGTTTCTTTGTGATTTGAGTTTTGTCTTCATGCAGCGAGTTGGATGAGAACCTGCAGAAGGCTTTCAACAGGTTCCTTGAGATCAGAGGGATCAAGCCGAGCTCCACTGACTTTCTCGCTGATTACGTCGCCAACAAAGACAGCAGAGAGTACCTTCAGTGGCTTAAGGATGTCAAGTATTTTGTTGAGAAGTGAAAACTCTTCATCTTTGTTTCGATGAAATAATAAGAGTGGAACTTTTAGTTGAGGTTTTTCTTAACGTTTCGAGTTTATTTCAGATGAATCTGTTCTCATCTTGATGGTCCACGATGATACATAAAATTCGTTGAAATGAGTTGCTACTTGTTGGATACGTATACAATTTCCCTATATCTCTAATCAAATTTACCTATTTCCCTATATCTCTGATCAAATTTCACAGTGAAATAAGTAAATTTTAACATATGAGGTCGTTGAGAAAGAGCATGGTGGATGATGTTCGTTTCAGATTTCATAATGAACAATCTCTTTAAATGGTGTGACTTGTGTGGTTTGATGAAAAATGAGTGTGTATTGTACCTATACAAAACTATAGAATGCGATATGATAATAGTGTGATTGCACATTTAAAGTGATGAAACAAGCAGAGAAACAAAGTCAATCATTAGGAACATCATTTTTCAGAGAACAAAGTCAATCATTAGGATTTTTCATTCCATTTATTAACAAAAAATGCACATTTGAACTTCTTTCTATTAATAATAAAACTAGAGAATGATTTTAACTCTAAAGAGAAGAAAAAACTAATATTCCTTAGAAAATGTTCTTGAACGTTACCTTTTTTAAAGTTACCGAAATCTAACAAAATCAATGTCAAAAATAAAAAATGACTTTGCAATAATATTTATCATGCTAATAAATCACATCAAATTTCAACAATTCATTCTCTAATATTATAGTATTTAACAGAAAATGACGATAAAAATGTAGAAATATATAATATATTTAGACTGCAAATATCAGAAAAAAACTTATAATTTATATTGATATACTTATTTATTTTTCAAATATTTTATAATTATACCAATATAAGATCTCAAACAACATACAGTAGAAATTCTATAATTTAATAATTTATAAATTAATATACACGGTAAACTAATAAATTTTTCCAGTCTCAATTTAGACATATTCAAATATGACACAATTTGATAAAATAAAATGATAGTTTTTTTTCAAAAATATTACTTAAATATATGGTTTCATTAAAATCATAAACTAATAATTTATATATGTTTTATATATGCCCAAACAAAAAAAAACTGTATTGTTTATTCTATATTCATGATAAAAATGATCTCAGTTTTTTCTTAACACTTCAAGATATTTTTAATAATATTTATACTATTTAGTAAAATTATGTCTATTTTGTTTTAATTATATAGAACATAAATAATATAATATATTCATATTAATTGGTTTTATAAATTTTATGTAATGTATATATAGTAAAATCTAAAAAGGAAAGTTTTTACTATAACTCCATAAAATAATAGTAGAATTTATAGTCTCAATTTTATTAATTTATAGAGTTTGACCATATATAATAATCAAATATTTTAAACCAAATATTGTATTAATATCATAAATAAAAAATAAAATATTTATAAAAAAAGTTATAGAAAAAGTCCGCTGCGTAGCGCGGATAGTTACCTAGTTAATGCAATGACGCTATCATGCTATACGCATCGGATATTAGATCACACGACTAATGTGTTTGAGTTCTGACGTTTTGTTCTCGTTCATGATTAGTTTGTTGTTGGATTCAGGGGTGTTTAAAGTTTTTGTAAAGGAAGAGAGAAACATAGAGTTTATAAAAAGGTTTTTAATTATGGAAATTCTGTTATGGAACGTGATGTGTTGTTACCTATACCCGACCCGATTAAAATCCAATTTCAGTTAGGCGGTTAAACCCAGTAACTAAACTATATTACCTAAGTATATAAAATCGACCCATCATATACCAATCTAACTTCAGGGGAGAGACAGAGAGATTAGGGTTTAGGGGTTTGAGAAACAAAAAAGGCGATCATGATGATTAGACATAACAACAGCAAAAAGACAAAGATTGGCAAGGATTCAAACTTACTTCCTCTCGATCTACTGATCGAAATCTTGAGTAGATTGCCTGTAAAAGCTGTGTCTAGGTTTTTCCTTGTATCTAAGTCATAATCAACTATCATCAGCAGCCAAGATTTCATCAGATCGTTCCCATCGTATTCGATACAGCCACAACCACCACGTCTGCTCTATGCTGTAAATATCATAGATAAACAAAACGGATTCTACAAGTGGGTCTTCTACTCGTCACCATCACAACTCTTGTAGAGGAGGACATCATATTTCCATCTTCTATATCTCATACCACGTGCGAGATTTGGAGTCAGTCTCCCAGCGATGTTCATTACGTCAATGGCTTGATAAGCTTTGGATATGGAGAGAAACAAATCATAACTAGCCCTACTACAGGTAAGTCCATATACTTACCCAGAGTGAGATCAAGAAAAAAAATCATTCGAAGTTATTTCGGATTTGATCCAGTTGAATCCCAATATAAAGTGCTAGCAGTCTGCATGTCTGAAAAGGTGGGTGACTACTCCAAAGTTCCTTCTTCTGAACATAAAGTGTTTACATTAATGGGAAGAGAAGGAAGAGTTTCACAAGCATGGAGGATGGTTAAGTGTAACACTAGTCCTCATTGTCCTAAAACTAATAGTGTGTGCATCAATGGGGTTTTGTATTATGTGGCTTCCACGGGTAAGAAAAGGATGTCCGAATGGTTCTTAATGAGGTTTGATGTTAGGACCG